>PVJC01052506.1:0-11114 GCA_004026665.1 Murina feae
CCTTGTTTTTTTACTTCAAAATAAGATATGTGCAGTGTGCATAGGAATTTGTTCATAGTGGTTTTTTTAAAACTA
Organism: Murina feae; assembly: GCA_004026665.1. Lineage (NCBI taxonomy): Eukaryota > Metazoa > Chordata > Mammalia > Chiroptera > Vespertilionidae > Murina > Murina feae. Next base: position 76 of record PVJC01052506.1, read on the forward strand.
TAGTCCAGTCCTCCAATGGTCTGAGAGACAGTGAACTGGCCCCCTGTTTAAAAAGTTTGAGGACCCCTGCTCTATGATATGCAAACCAGATGCAGGGAAGTAGGGTGGGAGGGGTTACTCCTGCCTGTATTCCCCACTCATGGTATTCTGCCTCAAGGGAGGGAAGTCTGTTGGGCATCTATTAGGAGCCAGGCACCTTACACCTCCTTCATGTCAGGTCAGTGGGTACCTATTTCATGGGGGTGGGAAGTGAAGTTCAGGATTCCTTGTCACCCCCAATCTCAGGTCCCGTGACCTGAGGGGCATGGTCACACCGTTAAGCTGGGTGCATCTGGGTCATGATGCGTTGGTCATTGTGCTATGTGGTGATTTGCATCGTTTTTAAATGGAACAGAACAGGATGAACAAAGCGGAAGTGATTGCTCACAGTAGGGTAAGGATGGCTCCCAGAAACTGTTCTCTCCATTGCGCATGTGTACGAGAGGATGTGAGGATACATCTTATGTCCTGGCCCTAGATGGTTTGGCTCAGTGGATGGAACATCGGGCCCAGGTTCGATTCAGGTCCAGGGTGTGATTCCAGTCAAGGGCATGTACCTCAGCTGCAGGCTTGATCACCAATCAAAGTGTCTCTCCCACATCAACCTTTTTCTCTGTGTGTCTATCCCCCTCCCTTCCACTCTTTCAAAAAATAAAATCAAATCAATAAAATCAATAGAAAAAAAATAAATGGAAAAATATCCACCACTAAGGGTTAACAAACAACAAAAACGTATTTCCTATCACAACTTAGCCCTCCCTCCGTGTCTGTGGTCTGATCCATGTCCCAGCACCCGGCGCCATGCCCCTGGTGGACACTGGGCAGTGCTGTGGGAAGACCAGAACAGGGCCTCCCACTGGCTTCTCCTACATGTGGTCAGGACAGAGCTCCAAGCTCTTCCCTGTGGGCGGAGCCCAAGCCCCACCCTGCAGGCTCCCAGGGCCCTTGGAAGAGCCCAGGACACAGAGAACAGCTGCCCAAGGGGTTCTCGGACAGAGGTCTCCACAGCGAAGAACCCTAAGGCCTCTGCATGTCCCTCCTTTACCCTGTACAGGGGCCACCGCTGGCCTCTCCCATTTCTCCTAGAGCTTCTCTCTTGTCCCAGGTGGTCCCCTAGGGGGCGGGTGGGGGGCAGGCGGCCTGAGCATGATGGAAACCAGACCTGGCCCTGGCCCTGGCCCTCCAGAGACAAGGAAAGCAGAGGCCCCCCACGGGGTAAGGGGTAGGGGTGGGGAGCAGCTCGAGGCAGGGCTGGCCAGGGGTAAACCAGATCCCTCCCAGGCCAAACTCCATTTTCCTGCTGAGAGGGCAAAGGGGGCCCCAGGTCTGGACCTCAGGGCTGCCCACAGTGGTGTCCTATGTCCCCCCATTCCTCCAGACCCCTTTTCTCTGCCCCCCCACCTGCCTTTCCTGCAACATACCCCACCCACTTACCCCCACCCCCAGTTCCACACCCTGGTCCCCCTATCTGGGCTCCACTTCCTGCCACATTGTCTTGCCCCCCCCCACCTGCCCCCTTCTCTCCCGCCCACCCTGCGGCCCTCCCGCGCATGCTAACGGGCTCATTCCCCCCACCCCTGCCCGCCCCGCCCAGAGTGGCCCTGCGCCCGCAGCCCCGGCCGCCGCCTCTCTCCCCACCTGGCCCGCGGGGCTGGGTTGCGCGCGGGCAGGTGCACCTCCCGCGCCCGCCCGCGCCCACCTTGTCCCGCAGCTCCTCGATGGCCTTGAAGTGGTGGCTGTAGTCGCGCGCCGGCCCGGGGCCCTGCTTCAGGTGCCAGTCGCGGATCTTCACCTCCAGGTCGGCGTTGGCCGCCTCCAGGGCGCGCACCTTGTCCAGGTAGGAGGCCAGGCGGTCGTTGAGGTTCTGCATGGTCACCTTCTCGTTGCCCATCAGGAGCCCGTCGGAGCCGGCCGCGGCGCCCAGGTAGCCGCCGCCGTAGCCCCCAGAGGAGGACGAGGACACGAAGCGGGCGGAGGACACGGACACGCCGCGGCCGCCCGAGCCCCCGTGGATGCTGGGCGCGCGATAGGCGCCCCCGACCCCGAAGCGCATCAGGCCGCCGCCCGGGCCCCCGAAGGACGAGGCGGCTGAGGACTGGCGGTAGCTGTAGGAAGTCATAGCGAGAGAGGACTGGCGGTGACCCTGGTCCGAGGAGCTGCGGTCCGAGGGAGGAGTGGCCAGGCTCTCACCTGGAGCTTTTTATGCTCGAGAAGGGGGAGGGGGGAGGGGGGACCGGGCAGATATCTGAGGCCGAGGAATTTGCTGGCTCCACACACGGGCACGTTCCCCATTGGCCAGCTCCTGGCGGCTCTGCCTCCAACTCTCTCCTCCCCCTGGGCCAGAGGCTCCAGCCCTGAGGGTGCCGCCCCACCCAGCCCACTGGGCCCCGAGACCAGACTCTCCCCTCTGGCGCCCGCTTGTTCCCATCTGCACCCCCATCGCAACATGCTTAGACACCCCTTCCCAGTGCACACTCTGACCCTCCTTCATCAGATCACCCCAGGAATTCGGTCCCTGGGAGAGTGTCTGCTACTCCCTTCCTCCCCAGGGATTGATCGCTCACTCAGAGTCCCCCCTCGAGAATCCGGAACTGAGCCCCTTCCTTGTGATCGTAATTAACCCCCAACGTACATGTTCCACGTCCCTGCACCCGCTCCAAATGACAGCCTCTCAGAGCCCACCTCTTGGGGACCACCCACACCTTGACTCCCCCCTGCAGCCTCCCAGATGAGAGTGCTCAAAGGGGCATGCCTGCCTGCCTGCCTGCCTGCCTCCTGAGACAAAGCTGCCCCACCCTGCTGTGTCCATAGCCAGCCAGGAAGTGACAATGGCCCCTGGGAACAGCTGCTGGGAGCAGCTCTGAAGGGCACCTTCCCACCTGGGGCTGGCCCCTCACTCCAGGACTTGCCTCAGCCTGCCCCACCCCACCTTACCCCCCACCAGGACAACCCCCTACCCTCCAACCCCCAGGAATGATCCATGATGGGCATCTGAGCCTGAGGGAGGCAAGTAACTTGCCCATGAGACTTCTAGCAACTGCCACCCAGAAGAAAAAAATAGGATGGAATCCTCTCTCCGTGTGAGCATCTGCAGGCGGGGTCAGAGGCTGAATCCTTGCACCTCACAATCTCATCCTAGTGGGTGGGTGGGTGGGTGGGTGGGAGGGCTCTGCAAGGATGCCCACAAAGTGACGTTTGCCAATAGAGGAAGGAGCCCCTCCTCTCCACTCACGGCCCTAACCCAGCTCTACATCCAGCCCAACCATTTCATCTCCTTTCTCATCACTGTGGAGGGCCAGGCCCCCTGCCAGACACTGCCGGGCACTGCCAGCACCTCAGCCATTGACCCTCCACAGAACTGTCCCCATGGTTCCTTCTGTCCTTCGGTCAGAGCAGTCCCCCAGGCTCAGGACAGAGGCCCTGTGACCTATTGACAGAGTGTTAGGGAGTTGGGCCAGTCACGCCCTATCGCTAGGCCTCAGTTTCCCCCATGGATTATTAGCCCTCTTTGTGCACATTATCATCTGGGCCACCTGTGGCTAAATGAAGAGTTGTCCCCAGACACTGAGACTGTGTCCCCAGTAAACTGTCTTCTGCCCGCCAACATACCCAGGAACAGGGACAGGGACAGGAATCCTCCCCACCCCCACCCCCCACCCCACACACACACACCAATCACCCCACCCCCTGCCCCCAGGAGCAGCCCTAGCCACTAAGAAGTCCAGCCTCAGGCTGTTTAAACTAGTGAAGCAGGCCTGCAAGTGGGTAGGTCCCCAATGGGGAAAAGGCGAACACAGTCATGAAAGCAGGGTGTGGCCAGACCTTCACAAAGGTTGTAGCCTGTAGCCACCTGGTCTGGTGGGACATGAGTCACTCTCTTTATTTGGCCTTGAGGAAGAGGCCTGCTCCTGGTGGGGGAAGAGGAGATGGGCCTGATAGTTGCTATGTACACTAAGCCCCAGCCAGGATGTCTGTTTTTCCAGCCTGATAGGGGGGCGTCTGGAAAGAAGCAGACTAAAACCAGTGGTTCTCCCCGAAAGTCTAAGGGATTGCGAGCTCCCTAAACTTCTGAGGAGCTTATAGTCCCAGCTCCCTACCCGAAGACCATAACCACCAGAACAGCTGACTGTAGCAGAGTACCTGTTACAAAGGCTTCCCAAGCCCAACGGGTCCTCACAGCGGCCCAGTGGAAAAGGTGTCCTTATCCCCATTTTACTGATGAGAAAACAGAGGCTCCGAGGGGGGCAGTGACTTGCCAGAAGTCCACAGGCAGGAGTTTCAAATTCCGGCTTCCAGCCTCTGCGGAATGGGTGTGGCACCTGCATGGGGGGCGGCGGGGGGGGGGGGGGGGGGGATTTAGGATATTTAATCCCCTAAACAAAGGAGTTCCTGCTCCCGGCTCTCTTGGTTCCCCTGCATTTACCCACGTGGCCCACAGGCATGCGGACCCCACACACAGTTGACAATGGGCTGCAGCTAGCCGATGTTGAACTGGACCCGATGCAACAAGGAATGGGAATGCTGGGCTTTGCTTTGCTTCTAGCTCTCCTGAACCCCCCGCTGCACTTCTATAACTGGACTACATGGGACTTGGGAAACCCAGGGATGTCATTACACACACACACACACACACACACACACACAAAATCACTCATTCTCCAGTGCGAGTCCCAGAAAACACTTTTTTTTTTTTTTGAGATATTGTCAGAACTCCACACCCAGGAGTCAGTGGGGAAAAGACTACCCCAAGTTCCCCAATAACAAAACTGCCATTTTCCAGAGCGTGTTCTCAATCCATTGAGATTTTGCTTCCCAGCGATTGTTGTCAGTTTGGCTCAAATAAACTCATAAAAAAATCTTACAGGTTTGGCCCTAGCCCATTTGGCTCCATGGATAGAGCCTTAGCCTGTGGACTAAAGGGTCCTGGGTTCGATTCCAGTCAAGTACCTTGGTTGCAGGCACATCCCCAGCCTGGGCCTTGGTTGGGGCTCGTGCAGGAGGCAACCAATCAATGTGTTTCTCTCACATGGATGTTTCTCTCTGTCTTTCCTCTCCTTCTGTTCTCCCTAAAAGTCAATGGGAAAAGATCCTCGGGTGAGGATTAACAAAAAAAATTCTTACAGGTTTGGACGGTTCTTACGTTAACAGAGCAAATGGAGGGAGCACTCACTCCTGCCCAGGAGCACTGCGAGGTGTTTTATAGAAGGCAGGACACTTGACTAAGAGACTGAAAGATAAGTGTGTGGGGCGAGAAGGGGGCCTGGATGAGTGAGTAGATTGCTGATACCAGCTTTGGGGAACATCCAGTGACTCAGTTTGGGGGCATGTGGGAAGGGGAGGGGCCAAGAAAGAGGTGGAGGCAGGAGGTGAGGGGTGGGGGGGGGGGCTGTATTTCAGACAAGGAGTTGTTGGACTTGATGCTGAAGAAATGGAAAGTCACGTCAATCATTTGTATTTCAGAAATTGCCCAGGTTCCAAGTGGGGAGTGGGTTGGTGGGAGGGAGGGAGGCATGGCCAGGGGGAGGGAGGCCAGTTAAGGGTCTGCTGAGATAGGCCATGTTAGAGGGAGAGGGCCTGAACTCCTCCCAGTAATGCAGATGGAGACTTGAGGACAGAGACCAGAGATGCTGGCCACACTCTGGGCAGCTCCAGGCCTTGCTCAGGCCAGGAGGGTGATATCAGGATGACCCAGGGCCACTCCTCTCTGTCACTTCCCACAAGTGGAGACCCAGGAAAGGTGGGGCTGGGTCAGAATGGCCCATGGCGTTCCCCAGAGGAGGAAAAACTAGCCTGACTGGAACCTGGGCCAGTCGTGGGTGAGGGGAGAAAGCTCTGAGTCCCAGGAGCCAGCCCCTTGTCCAGGCCAGTGGGGAAGGGAGAGGGTCAGCTACCCCCAAGTGTTACATTCTATACGCGTGGAAAGACCAGTTCTGCCCACCGGTCCAGGGACTGAGTGTTTACTGGATCAGGCTCAGGGGGAGGGGTCTGGCGGGCCACTTGGTGGGGGAGGGAGAGCTCTTTCTGCCTCTGCCCAGACCCTGGGCTATTTGGGCCTCCTTTGGAGCCCTGTGCCAAGCCTCTGCTCATGCCACCTGGGCATGGAGAGGGCCAGACGCAGGACAGAGAGGAAGAATAATGTCCCGGTGCCTGCCCTGATTTCCGGGTTCTCTGCTCCCTTTTCAGCCAGCTAACGTCCCTCCCACAAGGATCCTCAAGGGCAACAGCCCCCTCAGGGACAAGGACTCTAGGACTTGGCACTTTTTCAGTTTTAATTCTCATCTCTCCGATCTGTGAATCCCCAGTGACCTCTACAGAGCGCTTATTGACCTCACTCTAGCAAGGTCCTATCCGGGACCTGACAGTGTCTTCCTCAGGATCAGGTGTGGCTCTGGGGCCTCAGCTCTCTCAGCAGTTTCACTGAACACCTACTATGCACCGAAGGATGGCACACGGCCATGAGGTGACATCCCTGCCCTCCGGGAGGGTCCAGTCTGTCTCCAGGCCTGGAGCAACCTCCTTCCTCACCTGCCTCCTCCCTCTGTGGATGCCAGTAACTGTAGTTCCTCTGTGGACACCACCTCCTCCGGGAGGTCCACTCAGCCTGGGTCCATTTCACCCCAACATACACACAGGCCCCTGGGGCACCCCATCACATGCCACAGCTCTGACTCCCCTGCTAGACGGGGAGCTTCAGTGCTGCATGGAGCCCCAGGGCCATCCCGAGCTAGTAAATGTTTACTGATTATTCGCTGGAAAAGACGAAGAAATGGGAGGAGCCCTTTTTATCATGCAACCAATAATGATGAATTTCTCTCCATGTACCTACCAGGCACCTTCTATTATCAAACAAAAAGAATTCGCCCACCCAGCACTAACAGAACCAAACACTAAATACTGAGAATTGCAGCTGAGAAATGTTATGAATGGCATCACCCAGGAGAACAGGAAGCTAATGCTCAAATCCCCAAACTCACCCGGCTGGCATGGTTTGGTTGTTGAGTGTTGATCCATGAAGCAGGAGGTTGAGGTTAGAGTCCCAGTCGGGGCACCTGCCCAGGTTGTGGTTCCATCCCCAGCAGGGAGTGTGTAGGAGGCAGCTGATCAATGGTTCTCTCATCATTGATGTTCCTCTCTCCTTCTCCCTTCTTCTCTCTGAAATAAATAAAAATATATTTTAAAATAAATAAATACAAATCTTTTGTTTTCCAGGTATAAGGGAGATGCTTTTTCTTAGAGCGATTAGGTGAATTATCCTGTTGTAAGCAGCACTGAGATCGTTTTATTTTTCTCCCTCCTGAATGTGGAAGTGAATATTATTGTTTGCGTGGCACTATGTCCATTTGCACAAATTCAATAAGAACCTGTTCTTTTATAACAGGACACAACTGATAACTGGTTTTATTCACCAAGACTTTGACTGGGATGTCATGCTTGACAGAGATCCGTAGACTCAGACGTCACCAGAAGCTTTAAAGAATTGAGATTAACTTCAGAAGCCAACAAAGCCTCTTGGAAAAACAGCCCTCTACCTTGCTAGCATGGTTCACAGCTGTCTTTCCAAAGTAGCAAAGGTTGCTTTCCTGGGAAATGGCAAAGAAAGGACCTAAGACATTTGAGGGGACATGGAGCCTGGGGAATTTACCCAAATCTGCAGGTGTCGCGGGCCAAGATTGGTGGCCCCTGTTGGCTTGGGAGCCTTGAGAGGCTAAAGTTCAATCTGGAGATTCTGTATGAAATTCCAGATTTAAAAAGAGCCTAAATCATCAGTTGTGGTTTTCCTCGTTGTGTTTATGCAAATAACCAGGCCAAATTTTTTGAAACTAGACTTACGCAATAAATTAGTCTTGCTTTGTCTATCTTTGATCAAACTGAGGCTGATTTTCGGGAGAGAAGTCGTGTTTCAATAGAAACTATAATTCCCAGTCGTGGATGTTAGATTCTAGTTCAGTCAACTGTCACTAAAGTTTTATTTCTTCACCAGCAAACTGGATCCTGAATCTTTCGAGTTTTCTTAAATATTTAGCTACCACCCTCTGAACGAATGTGTATTTTTTCCTCCCAGGCTTTGACTTGGAATTAGTGAGAGCTACAACTGTTTGGGCTTTTTCTGAGAAGACATGACGTCAACCTCAGAGACATCACCACATCAGCTCATGCTTCAACCATCTCAGTGACTAACTCCGCAGAGCCGCACAGAGACCCTGTGAGGTTGTTAGCGAAGTTCCAGCTGCGGAGCAGGACGAGCTGGCAAACTGTCCCCGCTGCCTTCATTCCAGAAAAAGAAGCTCTGGGCCCGATGTTCAGAAAGCTTCTCGACGGAGCCTGACAGGCTCGGAAACTGGCTTTCAGGTGATTGATCTGTGTGTGTGTTGCTCGTGTTTGTATAGACACACCCCTTATTCAATACCTCGCTGCTTGCTGATGTGACACCGGCCTCACTTCGGAGACCAGCTGCATCACCGCCTCCTGAATCCACACTCGACAACTGAACGGAACTGACGGATTCTAAGGATTGAGTTATTGGATCGATGAAATATGGGGCCACCTACCAATGTAGCCCCTGGAAGGGGAAACTCGTTTAAAAAGTTTCAAAGGCGGAACGGAAGGGTCTGAAAGTGTTGCCACCCTGAAGCAGCATTTTGGGGATATTGATGTGGAGCTGTTTATTGAGAAACAAAAGACCGACCCTCCGGCTTTCCTGCCTGAGACACAGACGTGGGTGGGTGGGAGGGAAAAATATTAATTTTTTTTTCTTTTAGCCCCCACAGTAGCCCAAGAGTCATTCCCCCTTAGGGCTCAGGAGCTGAAATGTAACTTAGACCAAGCTGTTTTGTTTAGCCTGCCAGAGGTCCCGACCTTGTAACCATTCGTCAGATCCCAGCTCCTGTCTTCTGCTGCCTCTAAGGTTGCTGATGGGGGGGGGGGGGGGGGGGGGGGGAGGGGGAGAGAGAGAGAGAGAGAGAGAGAGAGAGAGAGAGAGAGAGAGAGAGAGAGAGAGAGAGGGCGCTTTCTAGAACTATGATTTTAAAGCTAAATTGAATCAAAATCAGAAGGACCCTTGGTTTCACATCTAGACTTGGAGCTTCTAGAACAAAGTGGTCAAAACGTCCTGCTCTCCGTCCGAGCCTTCGTTGTGGGTCCGGGAGCATGATGGAGTTCTGGTAGCCTAAGTAGCGAGATGTTAAGAACGGAAGGGAGCCCCATGTTCCAGGGAGCGGAAGCGGACAGTAAGCCAGCTTCATTAGGAAGCTGCGGCCTCACACACTCCCCAGGACCGCTGCCTCCTCCGCCTGTCCCGGGCATTCGCCAGGATTACCGAGGGAAGGAAAACCACAGGGGCAAAGTCCTCTGCCAGATGCATGCCCTGCAGAGGCCCAGACGGCCCAGGTGCCAGTCCCTCCACTGTGGGGCATGTGCAGCAGGAACTAAGAGAGTGACAAGGGGCAGAGCCTAGCCTGGGGAAAGGACCGATTGAATAAAGCACCCAGAACCCTGGGAGACCTAGGAAATCGATTAATTAAGGGGAAGACCCATCAGAAGCCCAGGAAAGCCCAGCCAGTGTGGTGCAGTGGTCGAAGGTCGACCTATGACCCAGGAGCTCACAGTTTGACCAGATTCGAATTGGTCAGGACACACGCCTGAGTTTCAGGCCCCAGTGTGGGGCGTGGAGGAGGCAGCCGATCAATGATCCTCTCTCACCATTGATGTTTTTCTTTCTCTCCCTTCCTCTCTGAAATCAATAAAATAAGGGTTTTTTTTTAGAAAAAAAAGCAGAAGTCCAGGAAAAGTTGGGAGATTGGGAGATTGATTGGTTCGTTGGGTCGACTCCTAGCTTGAGGCCTGAGCCGGGCATTTGCTCCCTGAGCCCGAGATAACATTATCCAAGCTTCACCAAGCGCCCTCTGGCTCGCTGGGTAACACTTGCGCTTTCTCTCTCCTGGTAGCAGCCTTGTGCATTGTGCGCCAGGCAGCCGCTGGGGCCCAGGCTGCCAGCGAGAGTCTAAGTACCACAACACAGTGCCAACCAGAGCGCAGCCGGGCACAGACTGTGCTAGCGGATGGGCACAGGCGCGGGCTACGCCGCCGCCACAGAACCGCTGGGCGTTGGGCCTGGTGAAGACAGAGCTGGGCTTTTCCTCAGGGGACGGACAGACGGGACATCGGAGACCTAGGGGCAGCCTCCGCTTTCTACCCCCATAAGTCTTACCGCACCACTTCAGCCTCCCATGCGTGGTCCCCGGAAGTGCGTTCCTCACAACTCTGTGAAAGAACCCCCTTTCCACCGGCAACAATTCAAGGAATGAGGGGTGCCTGGGGAGGAGCAAAGTAGGGAAGGGGTGAAGGGTGGTCAGCAGGGAGAGGCCAATGACAGGGGTCCCTGAGGAGGAGGCGCATGGACAGAGACCTGAATGAGTCAAGGAACTTTCAGATTCTGGGGGACCAGCGGAGGCAAACTCCCTGAAGAACACCCAGCAGCCCCTGGCTGAGAGGGGTCCCCGGTCGGTCAGCACAAGGGTCTGCGGTCTGATTAGGGAACTGGGCTGTGTGCCCAGGAGCATGGGAGCCTCTGGAGCAGAGTCTGGGCTCATGGGTGGCAGCAGGAAACCTGACAGGAGGCTTATAGAAGGTCCAGGCAAGAGATGCGAGGGTTACCCACGAAGAGGGGCTGGTACAGGGTTCGTGCTGAAGGCAGAGCCCACCGGCTAAGCTGGTGGAATCAGAGTGTGAGGAGGGAGAGGAATTGGGGTTGACTCCTAGCTTGAGGCCTGAGCCCAGCATTTGCTCAGGGGTCAGGGGACTGGTCTGGGACACGTTCATTCAGCTTATCTGATTCACTTCCAGGACAGTGATCACCCGTTTCTGGAAAAGCTTCTTTCCCCAGAAAGGCAGCTGGAGGAGAGGGACGGGGAAGGGACATTCTTGAAAACAGCTGAAATTCACCGAAAGGCAGCTGCCGCCCTGGTGACAGACACGGAGCCCTGGCTGCCTCTGGCCCCTCC
>PVJC01052507.1:0-11124 GCA_004026665.1 Murina feae
GCTTCACAGACAAGAAAAAGCTAAAAGAGTTCATCACCACCCAACCAGTATTATATGAAATGCTGAAAGGTATCCTTTGAGAATGAGGAAGAAGAAAAAGGAAAGTAAAAATTATGAACAACAAATATATATCAACGAGTGAATCTAAGAATAAAGTGAATAAAAAATCTGATGAACAGAATAAACTGGTGAATAGAATCGAATCAGAGGCATAGAAAGGGAGTGGACTGACAATTTTGGGGGGTTAAGGGTGTTGGGGGTGCGTGAAGAGAATGGACAATAATTGTACACCTATGGATGAGGACAGTGGGGGGGCAAGGACAGAGGTTGGGGTGGGAAATGAGAGGAGGGGAGCTATGGGGGATAAAAGAGGAACAACTGTAATAATCTGAACAATAAAGATAAATTAAAAAAAAAAAGAGGTGTTGCCTGGCTAGTGTGGCTCAGTAGTTGAGCGTTAACCTATGAACCAGGAAGTCACGGTTCGATTCCTGGTCAAGGGCACATGCCTGGGTTTCAGGCTCGATTCCCACCGTGGAGTGTGCTTCTGCTGATCAGTGATTCTCTCTCATCATTGATGTTTCCATTCCTCTCTCCCTCTCTGAAATCAATAAAAAAATATATTAAAAAGAAAAGAAAGAGAGAAGTATTGTGCCCAAGGAGAACTTTTGAGGTGGAAAAGCTGAAGCTCTGAGCTACTGTGAAAGTAATCCCCCCACCCTACCCTACTCCTCCCGGCCACTCCTCTGTGCAGACCCATTCTTGGCTGGAGGCTAGTCCAGATGTGCAAATGACCTTTCCACATCCTGCAAAGAAAGGCTTTGTCGATTTGACCTTGGCTGCTGCTGTAAGAATCTGCTCGTCAATAATTACAAAGTGCTCTACCAATAGCAGCCATAAAAGCAACTCATATTCTGTGATTCTGTTGAAGCTTTCAACAACTATTTGTTTGCAACCCTCCAAGCCCACCTTTTGCTCGATAGACATGCAACTGTTCAGACAGATCCCACTGAGCACACATCAGCCAAACCACTCCTCCCTCTCCGGTCCCCAAGCGCCCTGTCATCCTGGGTGCTTCCTCCCAGACTACACCTCTTTCTGTGCCACATCTGAGGAGCCCTTTATACGCTAACAGGAGCCAATATTTTAGATCCAACTGCTCGGCGCTCCAGCTAACTTCACTGTATTGTAAAATTAGATGTCATTGTGAAAAGCATGGATATAAATATAAGAGCAAAAGGCCCTTTTCCTAATGCGGAAGCCAAGGTAACAATATCCTATTTTACCTTGTTGTCAAAAAGTCCTCTTTTCTTGATAGCTCAGCCAATATAATGCGCTGCGCATTTACACTTAGCATTAAATAACTGTTATGCAAAAGTACTCCACGGCAATATCTGCGGATATTTATGGAAGGCTAAATTATATCGCCAAGTTTATTTTAGACCAAGGGAGCCCCTGAGAAGGGATATTGTGTATTTTAAAAGGGGAAATGCAAACTATTAAATGGAGAGAGAGGCTTCGTGGAATGTAACGCATGCCGCCTAGGTAAATCACAGAGCAATTACACGGCAAACTTTTCTTTGATGAAGCACTGGAGAGATGACACGTAATTACTCTGCCAATGCTGCACCGTGTGTTTATCAAAATGTTAATGCAAGCATAATAACAGGCTGCATGTTTGCACGCGAATGTCAGAGCCATCCAGCTGTCAATCACGCCTGGAAATAAAAAAATAAAATCGCAACCAAGCAGGCAGCTTGATCCCAGGAGTGACAGCCAAGACTCACTCCCCTGACAAGTGCTTTGCTCCCCCCACTGGTCGCAGCATCCCTGTAATGAACCTGATAGGAGGAGTATATCTCTTATTAGCCATGACGGAAGCAAGAGGCACACATGGGCTGAACTTTTGGGGGGCTCCCCTCCCTCCACCCCATCTTCTGCTCACAGGGCCCTTCCCGGGTGTCAGCTGACCCCATTCCCTTCTCCTTGCTCCTCTGGGGGGCGGAGGGCAGTGTTCCTGTTCAAGGTTGCAGACCCCACAGATGGGCTGGCAGGATGAAAACTCTGCTTACACCCGGCTTCCCAGCCAAGGGCCTGGTTCAGGCAGCTAACAGCAAACCCTCTGGCGTTTCCTTGGACTGGTCACTGAGACAGGAAGTCTGAGGCTAGGCACTGCCTCAGCAGCTGGCTAAGCTGGTGTAGCTCAAAGCTCTTCACGCAACTAAAAAAGAAAACAGTGCCTGGTTTTAAAAAATACCTTCTAGGGAAAAGGCACGGATGCTTCTAACTCAAAGTAGGAGGAGCTAAGCAGTGCTTGAAGAATAGGAGGCGCACTCCGAATCTTCCCTGGGGGGGTGAGGGTGGGGCCAAGTCTGAAACACACCCTGATCACGTCGTTTTCCATGTCATTTCCTCCTCCCCTGGGGCATCTGGGGAAGGAGCGCTTCAGCTCTGGAAGCTTGTGTGCACCCCGACTCACGCCCTCTTGACATTCTCTGAGAACCCTTCTCACTGAAGGATCCTTTCAAATGCCATCTCAAAATTGCCAGCCCCTTGCTGAAGTGTGAGCAGGTGCACCCCGAAACTTCCCGGTTCAGAGGAGCAACGCCAGACCTTTCCAGGAGAAGGCACGCTATAGGATCTCTAGTTGCTTACACACAGTAGGGCGGGCTGGTGGGAGAGAGCTAACCCTCTCGCCCAGTGGTTCTCAACCTTCTGGCCCTTTAAATACAGTTCCTCATGGTGGGACCCCCAACCATAAAATTATTTCCGTTGCTACTTCATCACTGTCATGTTGCTACTGTTATGAATCGTCATGTAAATATCTGATATGCAGGACGGTCTCAGGCGACCCCAGTGAAAGGGTCGTTCGACCGCCAAAGGGGTCGCAACCCACAGGTTGAGAACCGCTGCTCTAGCTGAAGCATCCACTTCCCTAGTTCACTGAGTTCACAGTGTCAACCAGCTCTGTGTGCTTGCATTTTGCTCTGATAAAAGGCTGGCTGGCGTGTCCCCCCACCCCCCGCCCTTGGGTGAGCGTGCGACTGTAACCGGTATAGAGAGAACCAGGGAGGTTTTCCAGCAGAAAGCAGAATGTGGGGAGAGACTGTGTCCCTAACTTTCTGCTCGGAAACGATCCCACGCCCATTATTTTTCATGGCTTCTGGCGATGCCAGTGGGTGTTGCAGAGGCAGCAGCCAATCTTGAACGTTCTTGGTTCTTGCCAGGCATAGAGAGCCCACTTCACCCTCTTCGATGACTACAGTGGCCAGTGGAGAAGTTCCTGTCACGTCCTTGGACTGATTCATGCATGCATTTTGAGTGCAGAGACTTAAACAGTCACCCAATCAAGGAAACCTTTGGTGTTTCCAGCGTCAAGGACCGTGGATTCAGAGACCCTGGCCTCTCTGGACGAGAGGTAAGAGCTTAGAAAGACCCGGATGTCAGCCTGGGGAGCCCATGTGCTAACCTCCTCACTGCAGTAGACAAGCATGCTCCTCCCATCAGGGCAAATGTCATGATAATGAAGAGTAATAAATCTCCTCTTGTTGACGTGTGTGTCGAGTCAGTTACTTTAATTACTCACATCTTCACTCCCGAAAAGGGACTGAGTCTGATTCTGAATCTGGGCCTAACTCCTTGGAGCAGGAGGCAGGAGAATCATCCCAGGTACAGGGTCCCTGAGAAGCCAACCATAGTGTAGGGGAAACCGAGGCAACTGGGAAAGACAATGCAGGTCAACAGAGCTGGAAAGAGAGCTATGTTCAAACAGCACGGCATTTCAAGCCTTATACCACCGGTTCCTATAGAATGCTTACTCTTCCTGTCACCCCCTCTCTTGCATCCCTGTCCACCTATTCCCAACAGGCATAGGACTGTGCCCTAGTGCCCAAGGGCATGGCCACTGTCACAGTTTCCAGGGCTCTACTCGTGCCAGCACCTCTGTTCGCAATGCCCTTTGCCTGTGTTCTCCAAGTGGAAACAAAATCCAACCTCTCGTCAAGTTTCACGAAGGGTCCTTTTTCTGTGGCTAAAAATGCATCGTCCTCACCCAACACTCCGTCACACCTCCCTTTCAGCATTCACTTCCCTGCACACATAGTTTCCCCCTCCTTGCATCACCCTGTGAAAAATCTCCTGGATAAGCATGAGGCCCCAAACTTAGTTTGGGAATTCCACTCATCCAAGGCCCTCAACAATGCTTGCCGATTTCAATTTACAATTCAATATTAGAAAGCGTGTTGTGTAAAAGGGGGGCTGTGATATATTAATTCCCTTTCCCATGTACCTGGATCCTACAGTAGGAACACGGGGGGTGGGGGAGGGGAGCCCAGGCACCTCAGCATAAGGATGTGTTCTGCAACATCCATGTTGAGTTCCTTATCACACAGCCTTCCCAGAGAGAGGGCTGAGATGTGAAAACATGGAGTGTGTTCCTAAAATTCTTAGAAATTGTCAGGCATACTCTGATCAAATGTGTTGAATTTCTTAGGAAAGAGAGCTGAAGTGCAGATCCCAGCATCCCTCCAACCTTTGTGAGTTTCATTGGTATTGTTTCCGAATGCCAATCATTGTATTAAACATTGTCAATGTCATTGCCAACATCATGGTTGGTACCATCACCAAACATCCTTCTTCCAAAATGAGGAAGAGCCAGGGACACTGAATCTGCCTTGTTGCTTTCTGGCAGGTAATCCTCCCGTGGTACCCGGGAGTCCCCCCTTTTCTGAATAAAACTGGATGTATGTGAGCTGGATGGAGCCCAGCAGAGGGCAGCCGGCAGCCCCCTGCGATGCCCCAGTTGCATGCCTCACGCTGCCCCATTGTGTGGTCTAATTCTAGGGTATTTGAGGCTTTGAAAAGAGGTTTCAATTTTCTTTTTGTCAACAAATGTTTCATCGAAAAATCGTGAGTCTCCCGGGGTAACCCTGATTTCACCACTGCCTGAATTCACCGATTGTGGGTTATTGACGCTAATGAGCACAAATGAGGAATGGAACTAAGAAAGAGTTTCCTGCCTTCCCATGTCCAGGTTGCTGCTCATCTTAATTCTGTGTTCTCTCTCCTCCCTCAGCCCTCGCTCCCTGCCCTTTCCTAGTTTGAGATCCCGATTCTTGGACATCCTCTTCTCTTCACTGTCCTTTGGCATATCTCGCCCCTTCTCACTCCCACATCTTAATGAAGATGCTAAGTGGGCTGACCCGTTAATAGCATTCGGAGAGCGGTGCAAACCACAGTTCCGAGGGAGGGAGCCCGATGTGAAGGTTGCAGGAAAGTGGTAATTATGTCCGGCTACACCGTTCAAATACGCAGATCCTAAGCACCGTTCCCTGCATGACATCAATGTACTCATCATAGCCATTTTAGTCGCCCCTGTTTCCCTTCAGAATCTCTGCTGATATCTAACGATACAGATATGTCATTTCCTGGCTTCACCTGGCTTCAGCACCCGCTTTGTCACCGAAAGTGCCGACAGGAAGGTATGGGTCCTCAGACCACACCTGGGCTTCACTTTTCTCACTGAAGACAAACTTTCTTCTTCAATGGATGGCCTTCTGCCTGAGGACACGGCCAGGTTTCGTCGCTACATCCCCAAAACAGGTGTCAGATCATGCGGCAGTTGGCATGCACTTCTAACTCCGGGCAGCCCCTGCTGATCGCTCAGTCACAGTTCGCCGAGTCCCTCTGAAGTCTGCAGTCGTTAATTAGAGCCTCATTGAGCCACTGAGCTGGAGAGCCACGTCTGCCATCGGTGGACAGCTTGGCCCCGTGCGCTGAGCGTGGGCTGGTCCTTGACTGGGCAATGCCAGTCTGCAGGATGACCAGTGCCAGGAGGACTTGGATTGCCTGTTGAAGAACAGGTGGAGGGAGACCTCTTTTACGAGCAGAGGATAATGGTCCCATTCTTCATTCTGTCCCATCCTTGACAGGAACATGCACATTCCGATGGTGATCACTTTCCCAAATGTCTCCTCAGGGGAAGAAAAACCCTTCGACATTCAGAAAAGAGGACAGCGGACCCGAGTAGGCCCAGGAAAGTCCAAATTTAAGGTTAACACATGAGGAACAGGTTCACAGTTTCTGTCCCACACTACTTTGCAGCGACTACCACCCAGAAGAACTTGGGAAGGGGCAGAGGGCGATGGTGTAGGGGAGCAAGCTGTGCACAATATTAGAGAAGGCAATTTGGAGACTGTTTGCTGCTCCCCAATAATTGAGGCATCGTGTCATCTGCGACGTCTGAGTCTGACTTCCCCAAACTCTTGAGAATTGCCCAGGTTTGGTGTTGAGTGTAGCCCATGAATATTAGAGCGAGCCTGCATTCATCACTCTGAGACTAACAGACAATTGTGTCTTGTCAGTGGGATGGTGACAAGAATGTCTTATCAGTGGGATGGTGGGGAGGTACTCTGGGGATTGGAGGCTGAAGAGTCAGAAGCATTATAGATTACGGTCACGGTCAGTGTGCTGTCCACGGAGGAGTCTCTGATCTGCCCACATTTAGCTTCCGTGGTCTTCTCGTTCCAAGTTCATGAAGTCGAAAGGGTCACTGGTCTTTCCCCAGCAGGGCAGGCTCTGAGGCATGTTTTTCTGAAGCTTGTCTGTCGCTGTGGGGAGGGAGTGCAGAGGCAAGGATCTGGGCGGGGCTCCTGAGTGGGTTTTCATATCCCAGCCCCTCCCCCCTCCACCTGGGTCCCCAACCCTGGCCAGGAAGGTAAAGGCGACAGAACGACGCACACACACAAAACGCACAGCTGGCACAACATGAACCAAATCTTGAAGATGTAGCTGGTACATGGGAAGAAGGCTGCATCAGGCAGGGCCTAACCTCTAACGCAGCTACAGTGTGACCTTATGTCAGTCACACTGCTGCTCTCAGCTGCATGTGAAAAATGGAGATGGGCCGGGTTGCTTTCAGAATCAGGTAACCAGATTCTGGAATCATCCATTTCCCTCGGGACGGCAGGAGGAGAAGAAGGACGGGAACAGATGTTAGACCATAAAGGCTTCATTCCTTTCTCCATCCTTCCTTCAAGTGAGGGATCTTGGGCAAATCTTACGTTGACATGGGTGTCAACTCCTTTCATCAGAATAGGAGTCCTAACAGGACCTGTCATATACACCCGACAGAACCAAGGGGACGCTCAGTGTGATAACTACGGGAAAGTGCGTTGGAATCTGCAAGGGGGAGTGGGGACAGAAACACACACACAATATAGACTGGAGTGAGGCAGGTGTGTGATCAAGTGGGCTGAACTGATTGCCAGGAAGCTAGGGAGAAGATTCGGAGAGTTTGAGATGCTAATCTGGAGAGCAGCCACAATGTCTGGCATCAGACAATTCATAGTCAGAGCCAACTGGGGCCCGAGGGAGTCTCTGAGGCGAGGGAGCTCAGTTCTCAGTCCAGCTCCCCCACCTCAGTTCCACTTGGCCGTGCTGAGACTTTAAAGGGCTCTTACCAGATTCTTAGCAGGCTCTCTACAGATCAGTTCCCACTGGGAAGCATGCGGGAAAGCACACCCAAAGTTACAGGCCTTTGGTCTCCATC
The DNA here is from genome assembly GCA_004026665.1 of Murina feae. NCBI lineage: Eukaryota > Metazoa > Chordata > Mammalia > Chiroptera > Vespertilionidae > Murina > Murina feae. Next base: position 7,550 of record PVJC01052507.1, read on the forward strand.
ACCTCCTTACCACTCCCTCCACACTGAGCATCCTCTTTCAAGGCCCGGACAAGAGGCCCTGAGGCCGGTCCTAGACATCATTAGGTCTCATCCATCTGGCGCCGGGAAGTGGTCAAGGTGCTCCAATTGCCTCCCATTGTAACAGGTCCCTGACCTTCTTCAAGCACAGCCTTTCCACTCTGATCTTATTTATATGGTAGGAGGATGCAGAGATTTCTTCCTCTCCCAAAGGGGTACAAGGAGAAAGAGCCTGTACTTCATAGCCTTGTATCCTTTGGGTAGGATCCCAGGGTCAGAAGCCCTATCTCTGGAGGCAGACACACCTGGGCTCAAATCTCTTCTCCATCCTGCCCTTGTTCTGTGTCCTTGGGCAAGTTACCCAGCCTCTCTGAGAGCATGTGTCTCACCTGTGCAATGGAGATGACCACACCTCCAAGAGCTGACATGAGGACTGACTGAGATAACACACCTATAATGTGCAGACAGCGCTCAGCAAAGAATAGCTACTGTTTTCACTGTTCTCTTCATTGGCTTGCGCACTTCTTCTGCTGATCGGTTCCCTTGATACTCAATCGGGGCCTCTTGAAAGTGGAAATGTTTATCCTGAATAGGGGGGTCCAGTTGTTTTCTCTCACAGTAGACCTTTCAGAGGAGGGGGTGTCATCAGCTCAGGGCGCTGACATGCAATGTCACTCCTCCCAGTTCATGTAAGAGGGTGCTGTCATCCATACTATGCCCAAAGGGTCTGAGTCCCATCAAGGCAATGAATTCCAGGCACAGCCGCTGTGGAACCCTGGAGGGAGGTGTGGGGCTTTCTTGACATCCTATATAATAAAAGGCTAATATGCAAATTGACCAAACAACAGAATGACCAGTCACTATAATGTGCATTGACCACAAGGGGGCAGACGCTCAATGCAGGAGCTGGCCCCTGGTGGTCAGTGTACTCCCACAGGGGGAGCGCTGCTCAACCAGAAGCTGGGCTCACAGCTGGTGAGCGCAGTGGCAGTAGCGGGAGTCTCTCCTGTCTCTGCAGCAGTACTAAGAGCCTCCAAGGGGTCCCAGACTGCAAGAGGGCAGAGGCCAGACTGAGGGAACCTACCCCCAGAGCACGAATATCGTGCACCAGGCCTCTGGTCTTCAATAATGACAAAGGTCTATTTATCTGCATCTGTGGGCTTCTAGATGACCTTGTAGTAGGCAACGGCTGCCTCAGCAGCCAAGCACAACTCACTATGAGGTGCTTACCTGCATCTGCGAAGGGCTTATGGTTACCTTTGGAGCATGTGAGTTCTAGGAGGCAGGCTGACTAACACCATCTCTTCAACATATTCCAAAACAGCTGCTCTAAGCACAGGCTCTGATGGAATTTTGGACTTTGTCACAATGAGAGCTTAGCGTTTATTGACTGCTTACCACCTGCCAGGCACTGGGCTGAGGACTTCATATCTGCATGTTCTCACGTCCCCCCAAATGAACCTATGACCCCTTTTCATAGAGGAGATGTGGAGGTCAAGGGATGCCTGGAGGGTCACTTAGCCATGAAGTCGCGGTGCATGGTGCAGACTGGGGTCTGAGGGAGTCTCTGGAGGATGTGCCCTCAGCCCGCCCAGGGTCCCACTCTAGGACCAGGGTGGACAGAATCACACTGCCCGCTCTTGTGCATCTCCATTCTCCACAGGAGCTAATCCCCACATTAAAAATGAATGCTCCATTCCGTAGCCCTGGTAGCTAAGCAAAACACAAACAAGAAAACACAGCCACCGTCAACAAAACCCAAACTCACAAAAAGGTGCTTTGAGCCAGATTCTCCTCTAAAATCACACAAATCTACAACTATCGGCTCTCGGAAGCGACAAACACGAACACAGACCTAACCCGTTTCTCTGAAGGTACACAGGTGCGCTCTCGGATGAAGGTGTCGGGGGCAGGGAGAACTTTCTAGAAAGTGCATTCTGAGGTGCAGGGTGGTCATTCTAAGAAGAGGCACCATTCTGAGGAGGAGGAGGAAATGTTTCTAAAAGATGCTGGGGCAGGAGTGTGCCTGGTGTTGGTGGGCCCTCTGCAGGAGGCACTGGTGACACGGTAGACTGAGTAGAGGGATGTAACAGAGCCAAGGCATGGTGGGGGGTGGGAGAGGAGTAGAAGAAATGGAGAGAGTGGCATGTTTTCACTGTGGTCCTGGGAAGCAGTAGCGACATCTGTCAACAGCAGCAGCAGCAGCTGATCATTACTGAACGCTTGTTGATGAGCAGTGTGCATGTTCATGGCCTTATTGATTCTTCACACCAACTCTATAAGGTAGGAACAATTATTAGCCCCATTTTACTGATGAGGAAACTAAGCCTCAGTAAGAGTAGGCAACTTGCCCGAGGTTGCACAGCCGGAAAGCAGCAGACGCCCATTCAATGGCACTGGCCTGGGCCTGTACCATCCTAGAGTTCACGTCCTTACACAGCTATCTCCTCACCTTTCTCCTGGCTGGTCCCCACACCTGGTGGTTCCTTTTTGATGCAGTGGGGAATCTCCTCGCATTGACTGTATCTATTGAATCAGAGCAATTTTCAGCCAACTGATGTGCCATAGAATTTTTAAAGCGTGCCATACCTGCCTATTTAGTCAGGGTCACTGACCTCTTTTCCCTGAGATTGTCAAATAAAAAAAATGGCAACAGCCAACATAACAATAGCCGTTTAATGTGAATAAATCAAAATCATACCTATATTTTTCAGATCAATAAAAAATATTATATATTTTCTGGTGTGCTGCAGAATTTTAGTAGTTTATTGCTCCGTGAGATGAAAAGGGTTGAAAAATTCACTGAACATTGGGGTGTGTCTGGTTTTAATAGGTTTATTGAGGTGTAATAAGCATAGAGTGAACTGCACCCATGAGACCATCAGCACAACCAAGATAGTGAATTCTGCATCCCCCGCCACCCCCTCTTCCCTGAAATTTTCTCATTCCTTTTGGCATCTCTCCCTTTTGGCCTCCCCCATGCAGGCAACTATGTGATCTGCTTTCTGTTTCTATAAATGACTTTGTTTTCCTAGCACTTTACATAAATGGAACCGCACATTCTTTTTCGTCTGACCTTTTTCACTTAGCACAGCTGTTCTGAGGTTCGTCCCCTCGTGGTGTGTCTCGGGGCTTCATTCCCCTCTATTGCCGAGGTGTGTCCCCTTGTAAGGATGCACCCCATTTGTCCTCATTTGATGCCCAGTGATTCATTTTTTAAACCGCTCCTCTTGAGAGGGAAAAAAATCAAGGAGAATTTAAAGAAGTGCACTTCCATTACTCCCGCCACAACTGTAGATGACGGCAATTCAAGTCTGGCTTCCCGGATGTTTCTGGATTGGATGGAGCCAGCCTATGTGAGGCCTTGTCGGGGGAACCGCCTCGAGCGGGGTCTGCAGAGAGTCTGCTGTTGAGCCCACGGCTTCTTTGCTTATAGGCAAGAGAACACACAGAGGCACAGGCAGCCAAGAGCTCTGGAAAATTACGAGAACAATTTAGGAGCGGATAATTAGATATCTTTCGCAGGGTGTTCTGGAAATTAAATTAGCTTTTTGTTT
>PVJC01052508.1:0-11117 GCA_004026665.1 Murina feae
GGAGCTGAGCTGAGGGGCGCAGCTTCACTTTCTCTCCTGCCGCAATGGAAAGGGCTGTTTACTCAGGTCCGGGAGTGGCGGCCGCCATGTTGGCTGGGCTAATTTGCATACAGCCGCTCTGATTGGCTGGTGGGCGTGGCTTACCCTGTCTCGGAGAAACGGTTAATTTTAATATTTCGCTTTTATTAGTTTAGATTGTCTACCTACTTTCAAAATGAACTTTAAGCAGTTGTTTTAGTTTATAGCATAACTTTACAATTGTAGGTATGAACTATTTCTGGTGTACATTTTTAAAGGTGTTTGATCAAGTTTTTATTACCTTACAAATAACCATCTGTAAATATGGGGTTTATTTGTCTGAGCTTTGGAAAGGTAAATAAGTTGCCTGGAAGAATAAATCACATCTCTCTAATAGTGCCTTTTTTCTGATCTTCAAATTAAATCAATATTCCACTTTAAAAATTAGAATATTATTCGTTCAGGCAGCAATATAGAACAAACAAACATACACATAGGCATGTGTAAAGAATTTGGCCTTGCCCGAAGAAAGATCTTGCCTTTGCTCTGGGCTTCTGGAAGGTAATCTGTATCATACATGTAGAAGCATCTCTTTGTTTAGGATAGTAGTTGGCCACACTCAGTAATGTGACCAGTTATGTGAATTGGGGTGAATCTTTGGGTGATATGGTAGCAATAGACCTGGTGACCTAGTTAAACCACATGGGCAATCAATTGATTAACCATGCTTAGGTAATGAAGCTCCAATAAAGACTCTGGACACTAACTGAAGTGCAGTGAGCTTCCCTGGTTGGCAATGCCATATTATCACATGTCGACAGTATGCCATGTTGATGCCAAGAGAGTCATGCATCCTGAAAGCTTTGTATTTGGAACTGTCCCACACACTGCCCTGTATGACTCTCTTCTCTTGGCTGATTTTGATTTGTATCCTTTCCTTATAACCTGTAACCATGAGTATAATAGCTTTCAGTGAGTTCTGAGAGCCCTTCCAGTAAATTATTGAACCCAAGGGTGGTTTTGGGAACCACCTGAACTTGCAGCTGGTGTTAGAAATGAGAACAGTCTTGAGTACTGTGTCCTCAAACATTGCCATTTTATATACAGGCTAGATTTCTATGTGTGCAAGAGTCAAGCAAGGATGAAGAAGAGTAAAGGTAATTGAGATCTGATGGAAGGTTATCTGGCTTGGGGTAGGGGGAAATCAGATCAGAGAAAGAAATACTATAGGAAGAGTGACTGCTTGTTTGAGGTTAGAGAACTAATTTGCCTGGACAATAGTTCAAAATGTATCTTGGAAATTCACTGTTGAGGACTTGGAGATGTACTGTGTGAGTTAGGAGAATAAAATCTTGCTTTTGGTAATTTGATCAAAATCAGGCTATCCTTGCCTGCTTCTTCCCTCTGTGGACCCTTTGTTGAGCCTCCTTCACTATTCCCTTCAACTTCTTATCCTGAAACTTTAAATTGGAAGGCTGTTTATGGGTAAGGAGCAACAAGAGTAGATGTTATGGGGGAAGGGAAAGTTGGGGAACAGGTAAAAGATGTCCTTTTCTTGACTATCTTAGGAAGGAGACATTAGTTCTTCTTTTGTATGAACAATATATACTTCATTTTTTTTGCAACACTTAATCACACTGCGAACAGTTATTTTATTCTGATTTGCTTACAGAATTGTGAGGTCTTTAAGCCAGACATGTTTGCTATTTCTCACTAGCCAGCTAAAAAAAGAAAGAAATACTGAGCGAATTCCTACTGTATATGTACCAAGCACTTCGCTAAAAGATAGATTGTTAAATCCACTGGTTTCAAACTTTTTTACTTATGTAAAAATGTTTTGATAAAGAAGTATTTTCTCACTCATTAAGTTAATAATTATGGCTTTTTATTGTAATACTTACTATCTAATAAAAGAGTAACATGCAAATTAGATGTCACTCCATTAAAGATGGCCGCCCCCATAGCCACAAGCTGGTGACAACCAGTCCAGCTCATCCCTGCCACTGAAGTGGTCAGGCCTGTTAGCCAGGCAGGTGGTGGGGGAGGTGGGGGGCCCGAGGGGTGGAACAGGCCATCAGAGGGGGCTGGGGGTCCTCTGCCCAGGCCTGCAGTCTTGGCCAGAGGCTGCCAGTGGGGCAAGGGCAGAGCCAGCAATGGCAGGGGCTAGGATCAGAGCCGGTGACTGCAGAGGCCTGGGCTCTGTGAAGCTGGTGATCAGAGGGGCTTGGGGGTCCCTTGCCCAGGCGAAAGAGTAATATGCAAATTAACCCTCACTCCTCACAAAGATGGCGGCAGTCAGGGAGCTGTAGCGAGGCAGGAGGCTTGCGTTGCCCTGGTGATAGAGAAAGCCAAAATTCCCACCTGCCTTGTGGGACCTAAGCTCCACTCAAGGCAACAAAGTTTCAATTACAGAAGATAAGTAAACCCAATACCTGCTTTCAGCTGTTGGCTTTGAGCGGGACCAAGGCAACAAAGTTTCAATTATAGAAGTTAAATAAATCCCAGATACCTGCTTCTAGCCCACAGCCATGGTGAGCCTGATAACGGCCCTCAGCCCCCCCTCACCCAGGCTGGCCAGGTACCCCAGTATAGACCCCCACACTGAAGGGGCTGTGGCCAGCCTGAAAACAGCCCTCAGCCCCTCACCCAGGCTGGCCACACTCCCATGGGGTGGGAGTCTCCCCTGGGGGGTTTGACCAGTCTGCAAACAGTCATCAGCCCCTTGCCCAGGCTGGCCGGGCACCCCAGTGGGGACCCCCACCCTGAAGGGGCTGTGATCAGCCTGCAAACAGCCATCAGCCCTTCACCCAGGATTGCCAGGCACCCCAGCAGGACACCCTTCAGGGCAAACCAGCCAACCCTTACATGTGCACCAGGCCTCTGTCCTATATAATGAAAGGTTAATATGCAAATTGACTCTTAACAATAGAACAATTGGGAATGATTGGTCATTATGACACACACCACCAGGGGGCAGACGCTCAATGTAGGAGCTGCCCCCTGGTGGTCAGTGCACTCCCACAGGGGGAGCTCTGCTCAGCCACAAGCCAGGCTGATGGCTGCTAACACAGGTGGCGAAAGCCTCTCCCGCCTCCTCAGCAGTGCTAAGGATGTCCAACTGCAGCTTAGGTCTGCTCCCCACTGGCAAATGGACATTCCCCTAGGGCTCCTGGGCTGCCAGAGTGATGTCTGACTGCCAGCTTAGGCCCGATTCCCTGGAGAGAGGGCCTAAGCCAGCAGGTGGTCATCACCCGAGGGGTCCCAGACTTCGAGAGGGCAAAGGCCAGGCTGAGGGATCCCCACCCCCAAGTGCACAAATTTTTGTGCACCGGGCCTCTAGTGTTAAATAAAATGGACAAATCACTTTTTTAGTGGACTCTAAATAACATAGTAGTGTGATACCTATCATCATCCATTTCCAAAAATACATGAATAAGCTTTTTTTTTTTTTTAAGTTTATCAAAACCTTGCCTAAATTATTGGGATGACATTGGTTAATAGGATCATATAGGTTTCAAGTGTAGATTTCTATGATATAATATCTGTGTATTACACTGTGCTAAATTAAAAAGCTCTTTTTTAACATTTAAAATTTTATATTTTTCCTGTTTAAATTTGTATTTATGTTATGCTTTTCCTCACCAGATTTTATCCTTATGTATTTTTATGTAGGAATTATATTTTGCATGTAATGTATTATGAAAGTAATATATTTTATGCATTAAAGCCTTTATGTATATTGATTACTGTGCCATGTCTCTTCACTAAAAATAGGTATGTAGATTGAATTTAAATATCTCCTAGTCATTTAATTATAATTAGCATGTAGTTAGTAAAACAACATAAATGTATTAAAATGTTGTTAATTATGAATCAGAAGAAAATGAAGTTATTGGAAATGCGTCTTTTAATGACATGGGGGAAGCTAATCTTTAATTATGTTTAGTTAACCTTTTGAGGATAAGTAGTACTCATTGCTGCAATAAGACAGTGTTCAGCATCATTTTATTTCCCTTTTTTCATTTAGAGGTGTAAGTGCTGAGAAAAAAGTTGACATAATTAATTGGATGGTAATAGACAGATTTTTGTTTCAGCTTTATCAATTATTTGAACTCTATGACAAAAATTATTTTTATTTATCAGCTAGTAATTTGATTAGGTTCATCTTCAATTTTGTTGGAAGCAAAGAATTAGAAACCACCTGATTTGGTCATTTATTAGTCATTAGAGACATGCAGTTCTGGGAAGTATACCAAAATTGGCTTTATTAAGGCTTTTTAAATAACTAGTAATTATGTCTATTGTTTTTTACTTATAGTTGTATGCAAACCTTAACAGTTTAGGAGGTGATGGTAAAAGTTAAATATTGTTAATTTTAAAATGCTTTTGTCAAAAGGATTTTTTTTGGATAAAATGTTTTTATCAAGTACCTTTTAGTTAAAGCCATTTATTCAGTTTAAGGCCTTGGAACCTTAATGGCAAAATTGTTCTTCATTATCAAACCAATCAGATTTATTTTCATGATAGAAATGGTCTGGCCTCATTTTTCAGTTTAAATTAATGGCTTGATTCGTGTTTCTGTGACAACCATCTTTGATATTCAATCCTTGATAGATAAATAGAAGAGCAAAGAGCCTTTTTTAAAGTTTGTTTTCTGGAAGAAATAAGCTGACACTTGTCTTTCCTGTTTCTTATTGGAAACTGCCTTACCATTGTTTAACAGGACTCTTTCTGAAAATTAATACATTCTCTGGTGATGAATATGGGATAAAAAAAAGAAATTGTTTAAATGAAAATTGCAAGCAACTTCTGCCCCATTCCATTATGTGTCTGCAAATAAAACATATTATCATAGTTCCCCATTTATAATTTCTGGCTTCATTTTTTTATAGAAATAATATATAAAACAGGAAGTTTGTAGTCAGTTTGTGGTATTAAAGAAGGCTTTAAGAACAAAGTATGAATCATTCATAGTTTAGTATTTCAGAGATTTGCATGCTACGCAGTGCAGTATAGATCTATTCAGAGTGGGTTATATATTCTTTATATTTAGTGAAGCAGGGGGTCTCCCAAGGGTGAGGACAACGGAGCCCATAGCGCTCGGACGCTTGCATACACGACTCTGGAGACCAGTTTCTGTGACGCAGGTCTAATTTTATTGAGGAAATACAGCAATATATATAGTGGAGGTGGCCAATCATGGAACATCTTCTAAGGGAGCCAGTGAGCGTAAAGGTCGGGGTACTGTGTAAGTGGCTCTAGGAGGGGCTCAGGCGGGCGTTGCTATCTTCCTGGTTTGCCAGAAAGATCTGAACTGCTGGAGTGTGCTCACAGCATTGCATCAGCCACTGCACTGAGATAAACTTGTGCTCCACCTCCAATTTAGTTGATAAAAGTATTTGTGAAAGGGGAGGCAAGAAAGGAGAGTCTACATGATCACTCCACTTGGACCTCTGATCCATTGTCAGGTAGATTAGTTTTAGGAAAGGATGGAATACAAGTGGAAATTCAGAACCTGGGAATTGCTGTCCATGTTTTTTAACCTATTTCAGCAGTGTACTCCTTAGAAATTCTGTTATCTTCAGCAGTAATTTGAAAGATCCCTGTTCTAATATTTATAGCAACCTTTAATCTATAATAATAAAAGCACAATATCCTGATTAGACCAGACATCCTTTCGGATGTCCTTCCAGACGTCCTTCTGGACAACCTTCCTGACGAAGCCAGGGCTACGAGCGAAGTCCAGGTCCCAGGTGCCTATCGGGCCTGAAGAGAGCCAGGGAGCCAGAGTCCCGGATGCCAGAGGGAAGTTGATGCCAGCAGCCAGGCGAGGGAGGGCCTACTCTTGCACAAATTTTGTGCATCGAGCCTCTAGTTTATAGATGAGGAATTTGAGACGTAAAGGGGCAAAATAATTGCTTATAGTCATTAAGGCAGTAAATGGTTCAATCAGGAACTTCAAAACTTACTTTTTCTCCTGTGTCACACTACTTAGTACATAGTCTGGCATACAGTAGATGTTACTATGCATTTAATGAATGAATAACTGCATATTTAAAAATATATTTTATGGAATTTTTAAAGAGTAAAGAAGAGGGAGCGAGAGGAAGAAACATTGATGAGAGAGAAACATTGATAGCTGCCTCCTGCATACCCCCTACAGAGCATTCAGCTCACACCCTGGGCATGTGTCCTGACAAGGAATGGAACCAGCAGCCTCTTGGTGCAGGAGATGATGTTCAATCAACAGAGCCACACTGGCCAGGGCAATAGCTGCATATTTTTAATGAACTCTAAAATACCATTGTAGTAGCTTCTTGAATTTGACCTGCTAGATGAGTAACATTACAGGTGATTCACTACAGAAGAATAGTGAAGATATCTTGTGTTGTCAAAGCATGGTCAGGTTGATCTCTTCAGTTCTTGTGGTGTGTGTGGACGTGACTAATTGAATAGCAAAGAACTTGGACATTTTTTATGTTTTACAGATTAAGACAGAGATCTGTAACAGTGTGATAGTACTTTTTTGATAGGTGTCAACTATTGGTACTATAGTTATATGTCTGTTAGTCAAACATACTTGTATGTTTATATGACCACTATATTTTTACTCTGTGTTACAGGTATTCTCTTAAAGCAAATGACCAAATCTTGGCTGAAGATAAGCACAAGGAACTGTAAGTGCATTAAACTCAAGATTATACATAGTTTACCCTGTCAAAGGAGTAGATGTATATAAATAATCTGATTTTTAAAATTATATGAACTATAAAGATATAATTAACATGACTTTAATCCTCATTCGATTAGGACATTTATACTATATAAGGTTAACAGGAAATAATTGTTCCTCTATGCCCATTAAAATATGTAGTATTGTATTCCATAACTGGGAAATGTGTCATTTCATTTTCTTTCCCTAGATAAAATATTAAATTGTCACTTAATTTTTGGCTCTCACTTAATTGACTTCCCCTCCTCATATTTATGATAGAGAAATAAGTATTTTATTCTTTTGTTGCCTTATGAAAAAATGCCTGGTCCTTATTTAGCACATTAGATAAATCACAGTAAAAGGTTTGAAGTGTGAATAACATTTTTTCTTTTTAAAGATTTAATGTTCTTAAAGTTCTGTCTTTCTGATAAAAATAACTGTATATGTGATTCTGGGATTTTCTATCCCTATTTTTCTGTCCTACAGTAGAATTTTAAAAATTAGTATCTCAGGAACTGTGAAGTTTTTAATTAAAAATTACTAATTTGGGAGTTAAATTCTCCTTGCCTTAACCTTTTTAGTAACATAAGACTGTCTGAGAGGGAAGCTAAAAATATTTTGTGTTTGAATTTTCTACCTTGTCTACCCCTCCCCTCCATTGTGCCATAAGAAAGTTTTGAATAATCTTGTTATCCAACTATCTCACATCAAGTAATACTATAGAATTAAGAATTTGAGGAATTGGAGGCTAACTATGGATTGGACCACACTTGATAATACTATAATCCTACCTTTTCCATGGGGATACATTACTAGACCTGCAATGGATGCCTGAAATCACCGATAGTATCAAATGCTATACATACTATTTTTTTTCATACACACACATACACTCATACACACACATACTTTTATGGTGAAGTTTAATTTATAAATTAGCCACAATAAGGTTAAAAATAATAACTAATAACATAGAATAATTATGACAACATACGTAATAAAAGTTATGTGAATGTAGTCTCTTTCTATCTCATTGTACCATACTCTTCTAAATGATTATGATGTGAGATGATACAGTGCTTACATGATGCGATGATGTGAGGTGAATGACATAGGCATTGTGACATAACAGTAGGCTACTATAAGGTTTACTTGAACCACAAGCATTGCCATACTGTGAACAGTGGATTTGGTAACCCAGAGAGCTACTAAGTGACTAAAGCGTGGGTAGATCTATAGCTTGTATACTTTGGACCAAGGGATGGTTCATGTCCTGGGTGGGATGGGGCTGGACAGCATGAGATTTTATCATATTATGCAGAATGGCATGAAATATAAAACTTATGAATTGTTTATCTGGAATTTCTGTTTCTATAACTGGAAAAAATAACTTAGTGAAAAAAATTCTAAATTCACTAAATTTAAAGTGTTGATCTAATCTAATAAAGGAGTAATATGCAAATTGACCCTCACTCCGTTACACCCACAAGCCATGCCCACAAGCCACACCCACCAACTAATCAGGAGCAAAAATACAAATTAACTCAACTAAGATGGCAGCAGCCACAGAGCTAGAGTTGCCCTGGGCAATGGAGGAAGCCAGGGCACTGTGGGCCCCGAGCTGTATTCAAGGCTACAAAGTTTCAATTATAGAAGATAAACAAACCCCAGATACATGCTTCCAGCCAGGTACCCCAGTAGGGACCCGAACCCTGAAGGGGCTGTGGGCAGCCTGAAAGGGCCCTATACCCTTCACTCAGGCTGGCCAGGTACCCCAGTAGGGACCCAAACCCTGAAGAAACTGTGTGCAGCCTAAAACAGCCCTCTACCCCTCACCCAGGGTGGTCAGGCACCCCAGTAGGGACCCAAACCCTGAAGGGGATGTAGGCAGCCTGAAATGGCCCTCTGCCCCTCACCCAGGCTGGCCAGGCATGCCAGCTGGTGGACATTCCCTGAGGGGTCCCAGACTGTAAGAGGTCACAGGCCGGGCTGAGGGACCCCCCCTCCCCCCCGAGTGCACAAATTTTTGTGCACTGGGCTCCTAGTTTAATATAATCTATTACAAAATGAACTTTTTCAACTTTATAGTCATAATGGGGAACTAAGTAAGCAGATATAACGTATGTCTAAAGGTTGAAAGAATGGCCCTGACCGGTTTGGCTCAGTGGATAGAGCATTGGCCTGTGGTCTGAAATGTCACAGGTTCTATTCCAGTCAAGGGCATGTACCTTGGTTGCGAGCACATCTCCAGTGGGAGGTGTGCTGGAGGCAACTGATCGATGTTTCTCTCTCATCGATGTTTCAAACTCTATCCCTCTACTTTCCTCTCTTTCAAAAATCAATAAAATATATTTAAAAAAATGTTGAAAGAACGCAATTTTATTTATTATTTTTTAAATCCTTACCTGAGGATATATGTTTTTTTAAAATTGGTTTTAGAATGAGAAGGAGAGGGAGAGGGGGAAGAAGAGGGAGAGAGAGAGAGAGAGAGAGAGAGAGAGAGAGAGAGAGAGAGAGATGGATCGCTTGCCTCCCATAAGCACTGTGACCAGGGATTGATCCTGCAACTTAATTATGGGCCCTGACCAGGAATCGGACCTGCAACCTTTTAGTGTATGGATGATACTCCAATCAACTGAGCCACCTGGCCAGGGCCACAATTTTAAAAATATATGTGTTTTTTTTTTTTTTTTTTAGAGAGAGGGAGGGAGGGAGGGAGGGAGGGAGGGAGGAAAGAAGAGAGGGAGAGGGAGAGAAACATTGATTAGCTGCCTCTTGCACTCCCTCTATTGGGGAATGGAGCCGAAAGCCAGGCATGTGCCCTGACCAGGAATCAAACTGGTGACTTCTTGATGCCTGGGCTGACGCTCAACCATTGAGCCATACTGGCCGGGTGAAGTCTTTATTCTTAATAACTAGTACTTACATAGCAAGGTTCTTATACTTGTTAGTATTGTGACTTAATTGATTTGGCGTTAGTTGACTATCTTTGTTCTTGTGGCTGCTGGCTCTCTGCCTTGTAGTGTTTGATCTATACACTAAAGAAAACTCTCAGTTGAATATGCCTGCCACTGCAATACTAGCCATTCATGAGAGCTGCTTATAAATAAACTCATTTATGTCCTTACAATTAAAATAGCCAAGATCTCTTTGTGCTCAAGACTAAGCTTTTTAAACTATCATAAAATGTAGGTATAAATAAAATTTATTCTCGTTAGTAATTCCATGCTTTAGTTTCATAAAACATTATTGCTTCTAAATTCTAATCTGTTAAAGACAATTTCGATTCATCATGATATTGCAAAAAATGCAGTGACACCATCACATTAGCTGCCTTTTGAAAATGTACCTTAATTCTATGTGTATCAATAAGACTACAGTAACTCTAATTGTCTTGATAATACTTAATATACTAAATACTGTGTTTTTATTTAAAATATTTTTAGCTTCTGAAACGTGGTGATTCAGATTCCCCATATCCTTAGTCACCCTTGCTTTACAAATATACTTGTTTTTTGTCTGGGGCAGACTGATGGCATTGTGATGTAACAGTAGGCTACTATAAGGTTTACTTGAACAGAAGCATTGTGATACCGTGACCATGGATCTGGTAACCAGAGAGCTAACTAAGTGACCAACAGGTGGGAAGATCTACAGTTCGTATACATTGGGCCAAGGGATGATTTACGTCCTGGGTGGGATGGGGCTGGACAGCAATGGTAGTAACAGTTGTCTCTTTAAGCAGAAAAGTTTTTCTCAGGTTTTTGTTTTCTAATCTACTCTATAAAAGCGAAATAGTAAAATTAACCGTTTCTCCGAGATGGGTAAGCCATGCCAGCAGCCAATCAGAGCGACTGTATGCAAATTAGCCCAGCCAACATGGCGGCCGCCACTCACGGACCTGAGTAAACGGCAGTTTCCATTGCGGCAGGAGCGAAAGTGAAGCTGCGCCCGCTCAGCTCAGCTCCGCTTAAACTGGCTCTAGCGAAACACAGCTTTGAAACAATGTAACAATCATAGAATCCTCGGGAGCTGAAGGAAAGAGCAGCCCGGGCCTCACCACTAAGTAACATTGTGTCATTATAGACGCTGCTGCGAGGTGAAGCAGAGAGGAGGCTTTCTTAGTAGTTAGAAGGCCGCCTTAAAGGAACAGTGTATCAATTATAGAAGATAAACCAACGCCAGGCCTTAAAGGAATGGCATCAATTATAGGAGAGAAACCACAGAAACCTGCGTCCAGCCAGCCTTGCTGGGACGTTGGGTCAATGGGAGCTGTGGACAGCCTGAAAGCCCCTCACCCAGCCTGGTCAGGCACGCCAGCAGGTGGGCATCCCCCGAGGGGTCCCAGACTGCGAGAGGGCACAGGCCGGGCTGAGGGACCTCT
>PVJC01052509.1:0-11109 GCA_004026665.1 Murina feae
TATATATATAAAAGCTTAAGTGACCATTATGACTGGAATGACTAAAATGACCAGTTGACCAGCCACTATGATGCACAATGACCACCAGGGGGCCGATGTTTAATGCAGGAGCTTCCCCCTGATGGTTAGTGTACTGCCACAGCCAACCTCCCACACTGGCCAACCTCCTGCGGTTCCTCCCCTGGACTAAGGCTCTGCTGAAGAATCTGGGTCCAGGAAGCCTATAGGAAGAGAGCGACCCTGACTCTGATTGAGACAGAGTAGCAGCTCAGAGGGGGCAAAAGGGGCAAGGCAGGAGCCTAATTGCAAAAATGTAAAGTAAGCACTACTGCCATCTTACCTCTGTCCCCACACCATGCACACAACCACTTCTAGCTTGGCTTAGTGCCTTTCTGGGCTCCCAACCACTGATTGGCTAGCTCTCCTATGGCAGTGTGCCACCATTGGCCGAAGTTAGCTAGCTAACATGCTTGAGGGTGGAGTCCGAGAAAATGTGTGGCTGAAGTAGGAGAAATGACCTCTCTGTCAGTAACACTGCCCTGGGGAGAGTGAGGTAGCCCGAACATGGACAGCAAAGTAGAGTTGTATTTCCACCTCAGAGCGTAGCTGCTGTTCAGGACATTTTGGGGTGCTCTATCTGTGGTCTTTGCTTGCCACTACCTTAGCACATCTACACAACTAAATTGAGACCTACTGGCTAACCTCCCTTGGTTCCCCCACCTCATGCACAAATTTGTGCACCAAGCCTCTAGTTACTATATAATCCAGCAAAATACCAAACTATCCTTTAAAGTGCCTGTACCATTTTGCATTCCCACCAGCAATTAATAAAAGTATCTTTTGCTGCACATCTTTGCCAGCATTTGCTGTTTTCAGTGTTTTGGATTTTGACTACTCTAATAGTTTTATGCAGTATCATCTCATTGGTACTTTAATTTGCAGTTCTTTGATGACATATGGAGCATTTTTTCATATGCATTTTTTCAGTTGTATACATTCTTTGGTGAAATGTTTGTTCAGGTCTTTTATCCATTTTAATCTCTTGTTTTTATTGTTGAGTTTTAAGAATTCTTCTTATATTTTGGATTACAGTCCTTTTCAGATGTGTCTTTTGCAAATATTTTCTCCCAGTTTGTGGCTTGTTTCCTTAATAGTTTTTTGTTTGTTTGTTTGTTTTTGAAGTAATACAATTTAACATTATGCTAATTCAACACTCATTTTGGAGGAAGAGGGGCATAACACTAAAATTAAACCAAGCTGATGGTACTATTGATATCTCTTAAGTATGTGCTTTTGCTTCAGTTAAATATTGAAGTGCATTTCTGCATTTCTTTTTTAATTCTACATTTGTGTGATTAGACTAACCTTGGAAGCAAAAGGTCACAGGAGATTCATTCTGCTGTCATTAATATCCACTATGCTGATTAATATTCACTCTGCCAAGTTCTCTCGAATATGGCTAGGCTCTCCTGTCCTTGTTTACCTTCTATTTAGCAGAAAAAATGGGACAGGATGAGAATCTCATGGCCTTTATTTTAATTTGAGAGATTAGATCTGTTAAGGGGTCATTTCACTTGAGTCACATATTGTAAAGTTCCTGGATTAAAGTAATTTTCAGTTTAATACCTCACTTTGTTGTCTTTCAATGCACTGATGATAGGAAAGAGAGGAAAATTAATTCTGTCTCTTCAGTCTGAACAGAATGTTAGGAATTCCTAACAGTATTAATGAGTCTGTCTAAATATAGAAATAATAAGTAGTTTATTTATCTGACCAGTCAATTCAGTTAAACAACTTGCTTAAATATTTTTCCTTTTCCTAACATGACTGCATCATTGCACGGTTCATTGCATTAGCATAGCATTACCTTCCCAGAAGTTAACAAACCTACATTTACTGTTATTTTCTTTTAAAATTTGTTTCTTTTGTTTGTCTTGGTTGTTATGACTATTTAAACTTTTCATGTTTCACCAATGAACCAGAGTGAATTGAATCTTTTTTTCCCCTTCAGCACACGAGTTTAGCTAACTTAAATGCTATGTCGTATTTCACTGCAAATGAATAATGTTGGTCATTTTATGGTAGATTTATGGTGGTAGAATTAGTAAATGACACTTATAGAAAAATAGGACACTAGTTAAATAAATCTCGCTGTTCGAGGTTGGGTGGATGGGACAGGTGTCTAGAATTTTGTGGCGGGAACTTGATGGACAGCGACAGCAGGCTGGTATGTATTTAAGTTTTAGGCTTATCATGCATCCTTTGAAAATGTTATGCTCACACTGATAAAAAAATAATTAAGATAAGGCTTCCTGAAGTAGAGATATTTTCAAATTCTCCTCCGGACTCATGATATAACTCCTGAAACCTCTGTTGTATTTCAGGCTAATTTAGATTTGTGGTGTTCAAGGAACAGTTCAGTAGTCATCTAGAAAGCATCAGTTTAAAGAGAAGAACTTGATAGGAGATATGCAATTGCCTTGGCCTGGGGTTCCCCAGCTCTCTACACAAGTAAAAGAAAAAGGAAAAGGTGCTCCCCTCACATCACTGATTGAAAAGGACTTATTAACATTTTTCATTTTAACTTATATTTTTCAATAAATTGTCCTATTTTCTATTTTTTAGCCTTGTGAATATATGTGTGTGTGTGTGTGTGTGTGTGTGTAAAACAATAATATATCAAATTCACTGCTGAATTTAAATCATCACAAAGGGAAGAAAGATTTTATTTTTTTCTTCAATAAGGGAATCTGTAGAATTGAGATCCTGGCAGATACTGAAAGTTCTAAGGGACATGATAGCTTTTGAGGGAAATAGAATGAGAAAACAATATACTGAGGTGATCAATGGCCTATTAAAATGTGGAGCAAAGGAAATAAATGACTATATTTTTAAAAGTAAATTTCTGCTTGCATAATGAAAGTTTTAAATACCATGCTTCACAGGAGAAACTTAAAAAAGGATAAATATCAATAATAATCTCCACCATATTTAGGATTTTAATAGTTGGAAATTAGTATTATATATAGAAAAAATAATTATAATCTTAAGAAATTTTGAATTTGACCAAGAAGAAAGTGGATTCTCAATAAAGCATACTAACTGAAAAAAATTTACCAACAAGTAGAAATATTACATGTTCTTAAGAGTTGTATACAATTAAAAAAAGCTGGATACATTTTAATTTAAAAAGGGGAAAAGCAGTAACCTCAACATTCTGTACACAAATAACATTCTCTCAATATAGTGTTCTGCTGACTAATGGAAAATACAAAAAAATACCTGTGAATATAAAAATTTCAGAAAGCAAGTCGTGTAAGTACTGGAAAAAATAAAATAAATGACAGTAAATTATTTTGACTTGGAAAGCACTGTTCTATTAATATATTGAGTGATATTTTGAGATAACGCCACATTTTTATAATGACCCAGATAGTAACAGATGATACTGAGTTTGAAGATAATTGCAACCACACAGAGGCAGTACTTTTGATTGCTTCAGAGATATTGACAGCGTCCATCTGGAGAACATGTCCTTTATCTATCCAAGAGATCCTGTCTTGAATATGTAGATGCAGGCACAGCTGGGGGCCTTGTGATGTCTCTGCAGCAGTTGTTACTGCCCCAGTCCATGCTCAAGGAAACTGAGATTATGGATATTCAATCACTTGTCAAAATGAACACTGAAGAGACATGAAGTTACAATGTGGCAAACCTTGGAAATTGATTGAAATGACCCCAAGCCATTAGTAAAATTTATTTTGTGTATAAGCACAGACAGTACCCATTTACAATCAGAAATATTGTATTATTTTTTTCCTAAAAAGTTTGCTGATGTAAAAAGTTCTGCAATTCATTTCAAATGAATATTCCAGTCCATGTACAGCTACATGGCCTTTGTCCTACCTGCAGTAATACTATCCCTCTATAAATTATTGCTCTAGCATCCCAAAACTGTAGCACTAACATGGCTATTGCTGACAGAAATGAAAGACAAAGAATCTATGGGTGTTAATGGGCTACGTAGGTCAGTTTGCTCTTCCAAGTTGATGTGTGCCTATCCTGACTGAGGCTTTTATTGCTACTGCTGAAACACCCCTTGTAGCAAGAAATGCACATCCATCAATAAATAAGGCATTCTTTCCATTTCCAAAAAATATGTATTTTTAAAAACAGATCTTCCTTATTTTGAGAATTTCTTTTTACTTTGGGATGTTTAAGGCATTTCTAGGAGACTTGCCATGACACAGAGTCTGGACTGGAAATTTCCTCTCAGACACTAAGGGCTAGAAAAAGGATGAATTGCATGAGTCCAAATCAGTTAATTCCAAAAGTACAGGAGCCATTCTAGCTGACTATGAAGGAAAGTTGGAAGGATGGTACAAATAAAGTGAATCCAGTTGTTATTGTTTTCTTCATTTATAGATAAGAGATGTTGGGAGGGTGGCCAATGAAGATTAAGAATAATTTAAGACATTAGAATAATCTTATCTAATAAAAGAGTAATATTAAAATGGACCGTTTCTTCAGGATGCCTAAGCCACGCCCACCAGCCAATCAGAGCGACTGCATGCAAATTAGCCCAGCCAAGATGGCAGAGGCCACAGCCACGGGAGAAGCTGAGAACCGGGGTCCAGCAGGGCAGATGGATTCACAGGCAGCAGCTGAAGGAGCAGGGAGCAGCCTGCTCCCTGCCCCTCAGCTGTGGCCTTGGAATGGACCGATCGCTCAGGGCACATGCGATGGATTCCCAGGCAGCAGAGGCCTAAGCAATGGGTCCATTCCAAGGCGTCAGCCCAGGGGTGGGGAGCAGCCTTGGAAGGAATGGGGGAGGGAGCAAAGCAAGTCAGAGGGAGGAAGTGAAGAAAAAAATTAAGGTGGGAAGGAAGGAAAAGGGGAGGGTGGGCAGGGGTAAAGATAAAGGAAAGAAGGAATGTGGGAAGGGAAGGAGGGTAGTAGAAAAATGGGAAGAATGATGATGGAACAGAAGTAGAAAATAAGGAGGAAAGAAAAGTTTATAAATGTTGAGTAGGAAAAGTGTTACATAAAGGAGAAAAATTGTGTGAGAGGAAGAAGCCAATAAGGAAGTCAAGTACAATTGTGTGTGAAGGGGATAAGATTAAAAAAGAAAGTTAATAGTGGTGACCAGGCCAGCAGGGGAGGGCAGTTAGGGGGATCAGGCAGGCAGACGGGCAGAGTGGTTAGGGCAGGCAGGAAGGTTAGCAGTTAAGAACCAGAGGTTCTGGATTGTGAGAGTCCCCAAGCACTCCATATTGGAGAGGGTGCAGGTTGGGCTGAGGAACCACACCCCCTGCCCCCTGTGCACAAATTTCGTGCACCGGGCCCCTAGTGTTTTATAATATTGTTGATATTATAAACATGTTTAAAAATATGTGATGTATTGAACTAGCTGTAATGTGGGACCATGGCTTTATTTCAGCCCTTGTGATTTAGTTATGAACGACACTGAAATATTATGGTTAAGATGGTGAGACAGAGGATATTTCTGATCTTATGGAAATATCTATTCTGTTCCTCCACATACTCCCACATTTGTTCATGGCAGAATGTACCCATTCAGAAGATTAAATATTTCATCTCTAGCATGTGACTACATGCTGGCCAATAAGATGCAAGTGGGAACGTGAGGGGATTTCCAGATAACTCTATAAAGGAAGGGAGCTCAACCTTCTCCCACTTCCTCCATGTCAGAGCAGAGCCCTGAGCTCTGCATGAGCACTGCTGCTGTGAGTGGCTTTGAGTCCATGTATTCTTCTAAATTCTTCCCAACTATGCCAGGGCAGCTTCCTTCTTGAACCCTGCTGATTGTACTAACTGTTGGGAACTTAGTCCAAGTTACTGCTTTATCTTCTGTTCACTAGTTACAGGTGTTGGGTCCAAGACCCCCTGCCTGGGGATGGACCTCCTAGGATGCCAGATCTTAGGTGGAGAAGCCATGAGAAATGTGGTCTATAAGAATGAGTCTTTATTGCAGAAGCCAGTGGCACAACAGTCCTATACAGACAAAACAGTCCCTCATAGCAAAGTCCATACAAGTAGGCAGCCAGAGAATGGATACATCTTTCCCATAAAAGCAGCATTAGTCTCTGTATCCACAGCTATTATCTGAGCAGCTACACGCTACCCCCTAGATTCACTGCCTCAGGACCTAAGCTCTCTGGCTCAACAGTTTCTCCTGTCTCCCCTGCCTAGCACACTAACTAGTCTCTGTAGCCTCACATAGTAGCTACCTCTGAGCTCTCCCAGCTCCATTTGAGCTCTCTAGCTTCTTTTCTTCACATTCCTCGTCTAGCTGGTTAGTAACCTGTATATTTCTCCAGAGACAAAGAAGGCTAGTTGCCAACAGTGACATCAATCATTTGAACTACAGATGGGCACAGCATACCATGTGTCCTTGCACCTGCATGGTATCTCAGCCTTGATGCGAGTGGCCTTGGACATTCCGGTGTATCGACAACAAGGCTTCTGTGCTGTCCTTGGCCTTGACTACCAGGGTTCTCTGGCGTGGATCCCACACTCCGTCTTGCTGCCTGGAATGCTTAAGTGATGACTGCAGGCGAGCAGCCATACTGGACTGTGAGGGTGAATGCCACACCATCAAGACTGCAGCACAGAAAGTGCAAAGGCTTCAGTGCTTCATGGAGTGGCCATACCATCTCCAAACTGCCAGCTGATGAACTCCTTTCTTGTGAGAGATGACAACACCTGTATTTTCAAAATCATGGCTATGTTGGGCTTCTCTGTTTTAAGAAGCCATGTGTAATTATGTGGGTGATGAAAAGAGCATTGGGAAGTCACACTTATGTTTGAGAGAAGGAAATGAGTAAGGACTGAGGAAGCTTTTCTGGCTACACATGCCCTCACCAGGAGGCCCATGAGACTTGCTACAAGAGCCATGGGGACTTTCACCCTCATGAGACATCTGAGAACTTCTATTCCTCTTCTCATCCTTTCTAGTGACACAACGCACCCAAATGGCTCATGTCTTAGGCTTATCACTCAGTCACTCTGCATAAAAGTAGACAAATGGTTACCAGAGTTGCCGGTGAAATGCTATAAACTTCAGCTATAAGATGATTAAGCTCTGAGGATCTAGTGTATAATATAGGACTATAGTTGATAACACTGTATTGTAAAATTAAAATTCACTAAGGTAGTAGAACTTAAATGCACTCACAAAAAGAGGGGGAGAAAAAGAGAGAGAGAGAGAAAGAGAGAGAGAGAGAGAGAGAGAGAGAGATATGAGATGATGAATGCATTAATTAGATGGTGGAAATTCTTTCATATATACACATATCAAATCACCAAGATGTAAATTTTAAACATATTACAATCCTGTTTGTCAATTGTACCTCAGTAAAGCTGAAAAACACACACACACATACACACACACACACAATAAATAAAAGTAAATAAAAATTCAAACAAACAGTTAAAAGAAAAACAGACACACAGTGATTATAATCACATATTCGATGACCGAAGAGGTAATTACACTTGTGGCAGGAGCACACCATGGGGGGACAGTGTGACCATCACTTCAGGCATGTGGCCCTGTGATTAACAATGCTGAGAGCCAGAGCACAAAGATTTCATCCTGATCCTCACACCCCCAAACACAGTGAGGGATCACATCTACAATTGAACATGCACACATTTACACCTCAAGTAAGCAAATGATTTCTTAATGCTTGCTCTACCTTGGAGAAGTGAAATAAACAGGTAAAGGGATTGAAAAGATTATTAAAGCAAAAAAAAAAAAATAGGGGAACTCAAAATAACTCTTTGAGTTAAGGCGTACTTTTTCAGCTTGATTATGTAGATAATTACCCCATTTCTGTACTCTGCTTTGTGAGTAAAGATATTTCTTTAAATTGTTGTGCTTTTTGTTCATATACGAAAGCAGTGAAAGTCACATTTGCAAACACATTAGTCCTTCTACTGCAGTAAAATTCCATGCGCTGCCATTGCCTGGAACATCAGGTTTAAAATGTCTACACCATCTGGAACAAATGGTTTAGCTTCCAGCTGCATTCACTTAGTTCTTCATCTTGCCTAAGTGGAAATGCTGAGGGTCTAAGCAAAGACTTCTTTTGGACAGAGCAAAAGGGGATTTAATCTGTACTTTGTATATATACAGAAAGCCTAGACTTTGAGCTGAAGGCATTTCCCCCCCACATCCAATGTTATCATGTCTCATTTTCCCCCAGCAGGACTGCTTAAATTTATGGCCGGCTATGGCCATCTCTCAGAGGGGATTACATAGCTGTGGGCCTTCAGAATTTCTGCAATGCTTTGATCTTTCAGAATCTATGGCCTGGTATTAACTGTAAAGCAGGGCTGCACAGATTAGTATAAAAGGAACCATAATGGAATGATAACTGCCGAGAAGGAAACATTGATTCCCAGTCTTGTGATTTTGTTTTAAAACATTTGAACCAGATTATTTGCCTTATCTTGGACAGCGAGGCAGCATAGTATGGCAATTAGTTACCTGGGCCTCCCTCCATGCTGCCTGGTCTAAACTTAGACTCTAACCTGATGTTCTGCCACTTACCAGTTCTGCATCTTTATGCATGTCTTTTCTCTTTGCACCTTATTTGTTTCTTTTGTAACATAAGGGCAGTATTAACAGCTAATAGGGATGCTTTGAGGGCTAAAAGGTTATTTAATGGGAAATAATTGCAAGACTGACGGTTGGAAAATAAACGTTTATTGATATTTGTTAGTATTAGAGAAGCTTCTTTTTGTTTTTTTTTTTATATTATGCTATTCTAGAAAGAGTTAATTTGCACAGACTCTCAATATGCATCCTTAACTAAAAGAAGCAAGTGAGAAATTGAAATGTGTGAATATAGAACAGTTAGCTGTTTTACCTTTTTTTGCCTTCATGTGTCTATCCTATGACATAGGCATTTTTAGTTCCATTTGTTCACAAAGCAAGAACAGAATATGCAACTCATGAGGGATGATTTATATACACTGTATACTATATAAGGTTAATTACTCGGCAAATGCTACAGAAAAGGAGCTATAATTCTACTTAGAAATTTTAATGAGAACTTGTCAAAAATAAATTAAAAGAGTCCTGGTCAGTGTGGCTCACCTGTTTGAACTTCATCCCACACACTAAAGGGTCACTTGTTTGATCCCCAGTCAAGGCACATGCCTAGGTTTCAGACTCAATCTCCAATGTGGGGTGTCCAAGAGGCAGCTGATTGATGTTTCTCTCTCTCATCTCTCCGTCTCCCTTCCTCTCTCTCTAAAATCAATAAAAACATATTTAAAAATTAAATTCAAAGAACATTATCAGTCATTCATTTTACTACTATGTACACATTTTTTGGCACATTTTTAATGTGCTGTCTAGGATGTGGAGGAAAGGTTACCCTCATGCACTGTTGGTGGGAATTTAAAATTGGTACAGCCATTATGGAAAATAGTATGGAGGATCTTAAAAAATTAAAAATGGAACTGCCTATGGGTATATATCTGAAGAAACCTAAACAATCATTTGAAAGAACATACGCACCCTTATATTTATTGCAGCATTATTACAATAGCCAAGATATGGAAACAACCCAAGTGCCCATAAATAGAATAGTGGATAAAAAGTCAGTGATACATATATACAATGGAATATTACTCAGCCATAATAAAGAACAAAATTTTACCATTCGTGACAGCATGGAAGGACCTAGAGGGTATTATGCTAAGTGAAATAAGTCATTCAGAGAAAGGCAAATACTATATGACTTCACTTGTATGTGGAATCCAAAAAACAAAATAAATGAAAAGACTAAACAGAAATAGACTCATAAATAGAGAGAAGAGACTGATAGTTGCCAGAGGGGAAGAGGAGTTGTGGGAGTGGGTGAAAAAGGTGAAGGGATTAAAAAATACAAACTGGTGGTTATAAAATATTCATGGGGGTATAAAGCACAGCATAGGAAATACAATATAGTCAATATGTTGTAATAACTGTGTGTGGTGTCTGGTGGTTACTAGAAATGTGGGAAGGGGAGGGAACACTTTATAAAGTAATAAAGTATATGATTATCTAACCACTATACTATACACCTGAAACTGGTGCAAAATAATATTGAACATAAACTGTAATTGAAAAATAAAATTATAAAAAAAAGAACTACCATATTATCCAGCAATCCCAGTTCTGGTGTATAGCACTATATCAAAGAGTCACATGAAAAAAAATGGTAACAGTGTTTACCTCATTGAAAGGGGGATTGGGTAGCTTGGAGGTCAGATGTGGGAGGGAAACCTGTCTTTTACCAGTCATCCTTTTGTACTTATTCAAGCTTTTTATCATGCACATACTTTTTAATCTAAAAATAAACAACAAAAAACAGAAAAAAAATAAACCATTCAATGTAATTGACTTTTGATTCTTGTGATTTTCAGCAGTGAAAATTTGGGCCTTTTAAAAAATACAGTTTTTTTTCATCTTTAAAAAAGTTAAAGTTTAAGGTCAGCACAAAGGGAAAAAATTATTCATAATCAAAATCACCCTTTAAAAAACTGTAAGTAGACCCTAAAATATAGTCAAGATATATCACTTAGGGTATTTTATTCTGAAATATTCTTTTGGAACAGTGAGGTTTAAGCTGGTGAGAGGGAAAAGGAGAAATTCTACTCATGGATGATTGAATATTGAAACTGTTGTGCCTTCAAATAATAATATTTTGAGTGATGAATGAGGAGTGGTTGTGCAACACAAGTGTTTCTTCTTGCCAGAAGGATAACTGTTATTTTAATATTGTCTGTGTGATTCATACATGGTAACAGATTTGTTAGATATAAAAGCATTAAGAGAGATCCCATATAATAAAGAGGTAATATGCAAATTAACCCTCATGCCCTCACAAGATTGCTGATTACAACCAGGCTGGCAAGGACGTTAGTGAGGGATGACCAAGCAACTGAACAAGCAGGCTGCATGGGGCAACCAGGTCGGCAGGGGAGTTAGTGAGGAATGACCAAATGTCTGAACAGCAGGCTTCATGGGGCGGCCAGGATGGCAGGGGGGACATGAGGGGCAACCAAGCTGGCAGAGAGGGGAAGTTGGGG
>PVJC01052510.1:0-11111 GCA_004026665.1 Murina feae
CCCAACCCTCCGATCGCTTCCCCACCCCCACCCAACCCTCCCATCGCTTCCCCACCCCCACGCCAACCATCACCATGCCATCTCCCTCCGGCCCACCTCCACATCTCACTCACCCTGCTGCTGGCACTGCGCTGGCCTCCAGGGCTGTAGCCGCCACCTTGCCTGAGCTAATTTGCATACAGCCATTCCGATTGGCTAGTGGGCGTGGCTTACCCCCGTCCCGGAGAAACGGTTAATTTTAATATTTTGCTTTTATTAGTTAAGATTCCTACGAAAATGTCTTCTGCAAATGCACTGGGACAACATGGCATTCACTGGAAAGTTTATAACTGGAAATTGGATGCTGGTACTGCATTCTCCCTTTCTTTAAGAAAAATATCTGCTGATTATGCAGCCACTATGTTATAAATTTCTGCTGTAGATGATTAAGGGAGAATTTGACAATATACATACTCCTCACAACTCAAAGAAAGGGAATGGGGACTAAGCTTATAGTGTTACCACAAAGTCATTAAAAGCAGTTACAGACAGGCCTGGCTCCATCTCAGAGGCTAGTCCCTCCAGCCCGGGGGGTTTCCACCCCAGCTCCATCTCAGAGGCTCACCTCCAGCCCCCAGGGTTTCAAATGGGCAATGAGGGTTGAGAATCATTGTTTTGGTCTGGCAATATAGGCAACTCCTAGGAGTTCCTTTCAGAGTCAGATCTAGCCAGGCACCTTGCTAACTTTCTAATTGAAGAAGACCGTCTTCTTCTTCCATTCCAGTCAAACAGATTGTAACTAGAGGCTGATGAGGGAGTGTGCAGCTGCAAGGAAGTGCTAGATGTGTAGGAAAATAGAGAATGAACATTTGAACACTGTACAAAGGGTGGATCCAGACTTCGACTTAAGGTAGGCCACTTGTAGCCTGTTTGTTTTGCTTTTGTATCATAACTTCTCCAATACTCTCATTTTCATCTGATGGAACTTTTGCTTATTAAATATGTCATAATTGAAAGATAACTTGATGTGTTTAATTCCAAATGTCTATGTGTATACCAAACGTCCTAGTATATAGAACCTAAACTTCATTCATTCATTTGTCCACTCATTCACAGTATATTATTGAGAACCCACTATCACTAAGCATTGTTCTAGGTATGATCTTACTGCAGTGAGCAAGAGAAAACAGAAATATTGTTCCTCATGGAGCTTATTTTGGCACAGGATTTCCGAATAAGCAGGTAGATGAAGCTTCATTTTTTTTATCAACAACGTTTTGCTCATCTACATATAATAATTTGAAACTTTTATAGCGATAATCACAATAAAATGGGAAAATATAAGATGAGGAAAAAATAAAAGTAAGAAAGCAGTGATATTATCGCCTTGGTAAACTCTAAAAATGAATACAGACAAAATGGCCTGAAAGGTGGTTTGAATAATTCAAAGATAAAAAAATTGCAACAGATATAAAATAAAATAAAAAACTTCAATACATTCAAAACCATGAAAATTAAACTCCTCTAAAATAATGATCCTTATGTGCATTTTAAAGTCACTGGAGGGTGGGGCTCCCCACATGATGGAGAAGCTTTGCAAATCCTCTCCCCTCCCAAACACCCTGGACACTGGAAAATATTGTCAAAAATAACCATTACTGCCCCCTTAAATAAATAACAGTTTCCCCTTCAAGATAATTTATGTTGGTTGGATCACTTTAGTCCTTTGTTGTCTCTGGTCTATAATATCCTGTGTCTCTGCTCTCCCCTCCAGCCCTTTCGCTCATCCACAGTGACACGTTTATTCTTTTTATGCACCTTAGATGGTTTCAATACTCTGATTATGAATTTCCCCATTAGTACTGGTAGCTTATTTTTGAAATGAGAGATTATTTTTGAAATAAGTTGTTGTTGTTTTTTTTTGTCAACCCAATGTGTCTCATATATGGCTCAGATGTTCATGTCAGGCCTCTAAGATATCCTCCTACATCTATCAAAAAATTGTGATAACCAATTATGATAGAACTCCATTGAATAATGGAAATGCCAAGAGACATGGAATGAGGTAAAATCAAGGACTTCTGAAACCTCTCATTAATGGGGCAAACATACAGGTAGAGAAAGCAGCAAAGTCTCCACTGGAAGACTACAGCAGTTAAAAGAAAAAGGGAAGCTAATGACATGGCAGATCTGAAGCAGCCCTGTCCAGAGAATCACATGGCATTCCTTCCTGGGAACAAGAAGCCTGTCCCACGCTTCCTGGTGTGCTTCTGAATCAGTGACTGCAGCAAAGAGACTATTTCGTTTAACTTTTTAATTAACGTGTGTCCTTGCTGACAGACATTGTGAATGGGGTACTTTTCCCTTCCCATTATGGCTTTGACTTTAGATTTAATTACTGTGGAAATGAATCAAGAAACATGACTTCAGGCACTGCATTTTAAATGCCAGCAGAGTAACAATGTGACTCTATTTTAAAGTATCAGTGTTATCCCATCCTTAATGGTGAGTGATATCAAGATAATTTTAGGAAGGAGCTACCAACCTGGAAACCCTGCAACCCATGGGAAGGTCAGCTGTTAGTTGCAATTTGGAAAGGTTTTCTTTGGATAATGGCTTAGTTTTATTTTGTGAGTATTCATAACCACTCAGATATAAAGAAACTGTACTCTTCAAGTGTTATATATGAAAAAAGGAGCCTTTTTACTTAGGTTTAATTGAGTTAATGAAATGGAACCTCCATGCATATTATCAAAATTTAGCCATAGTCTCTTCTACTGCCTAAAATGAGTCTGGGAAATATTTGAAAGTATATTATCTTTCATGTCATGAGTGATAAGCCATGGAAATGCAGTGAAGTTATTAAGTGGTTAGTTCTCCAGTAAAATATGCATTTGGAAAACAAACAAACAAAAAAACAACAAAAACCTTAAAATGATTTTAAAAGAAATGAAGTGAAAGACAAGTCAATACCTTCTCATGCAGTCCAGTGCTCGGATGAAGAAGTCCTTGTGCAGCTGGTGCTCGTCTCTCAAGATGGAGCACTGTTCAAGCGTCACTGACATCGATGTCCTGTCTTTGGCACTTTTACAACAGGTGAAACGAATACCATTTAGTTTGCGACAAATCTGTAACACAGATGGAAAAGCCATTTATTGTTCATTGGCTGGCTACTCTAAAGGTTGGGACTCCTAAACTCTTCTTGTCTCAACACACTAAATTTGTGTTAATATGTGATAGTTGTGGTTGGTTCAATCTGCCCTATTGAATGTAAAATCACACCTGGGCGTTTCAAAAGCTAGTGGAACAGATTTTATGAAGTTCTTTGTATGGTGTGAGGCATGGGACTGTTGAAGCCACATGGAATCCAGCAGAGGCAGCAATGCTTCCTGGAAGGGGCCCAGCTGTAGTGGATAATCCTAATGATCACAGCTTAGGAACAACACCTTAATTGTGAAGGGGCTCAGACACTTGATTTGAATCCTAACTAACAAATATTGTCTTCCTTTTAAGCAACCTTTGCTAGTCTTGTTTTTAACGTTAGAAAATTTCAAACATCTACATGGTACCAGCACAGCAGATGAGGGAACCTCTAACCACTTATCAATACAACTAATAAGAATAAGGACACCTCACCTGCAAAGGCCACTGCTAATTCCACATCTACTATATACCAGGTACCCTGCTAATACATTTTATATAGGTATGTAATTTAATTAACTGCACATGAACCCTGGAGAGGTTAAGTAATTTGTGTACAACACTGTTTAGCATGATGCTAATGCAAGTCTACCTAACTCTAAGAATCCAGTCTTTAACTTCCATTCTATTCTGTTCTTATCTGTAATTCTGACATAAATCAGGAGAAGCAATCATCTCTTTTCTCATCACCTCATGGTTAACAGGTGAATCATTCCATTCTTTTCTCTTCCATATTCCTTGGTAGAACCCTGATACCAGATACCAACAGTCAACTTCAGCATCAACATTTAGTTAAAATAAATCTGTGACATAATACAAGCCTGCTTTATTATCTGCCATCAAGGAGGCCTTAACAGTTGCCTGTTTTGATAAGAGGATATAATAATACAGTTTATCAAGGTTTTATACCATATTTTAATGGTGATTCTTAGCCTAGGATTTACCAGTCCTTATTATTTACCAGTACCTTATTTGGTATTTTCTTATTATTTCCAGTAGAAGTGACTAGAGAAATGTGAAAGAATGATTTCACCATACAATACTTTTCATTCTAGAGAATTCTAATCCATTCAAATAAATAATATTTCAAAAATTTTAATATAAAATAACAAAGGTTGGACTATATTCATGGTAATAAAATATAAACCTTGGTATCTACTTATCAGATATGATTTTTTAAAAGAATAAATTTTCAAATACTATATTATCACTATTATTTGTGACATTCTACTAAGAATACTGAGTGTTCTAAATTGAAAACTGAAAGGAAGCAGGGCCATTTCATCAGAGTAGACAGGCTGCATTTCTACACTTTTTAATTATATGAGCTTAATTTAACACATCTGATTGGCATTTGATCTTCAGATTCTCTCTTTTTTTAAATAAAAAATTTGGCCTTCAGATTCTCATTTTTAGTTTTTAAAATTTAGTTAAGATAAAACCAATAGCTTTATATTTTTTGATTAGAATGTTAAAGTTTATCAAAAGCAGTATTTTCATCAATAGATTTATAGAAGGGGAAAGAAAATAGAAGCAGAAATGAAAGCTTTTTTGAAAATGTCAAAAGGGATTTCTATATTTCTTCATTTTAAGAGTATTATCAAGGGCCTTGGTTCACAGGATATTGAAACTGAGGTGTCACCTACAAATATGCTATTAATAATAAAGTTAATATTCCCCCAGAGTGCTAAATTTCCACACTGTGCATATGTGTATTCATCAAGGCAGGTACTTTCACACAATGGAAAGTTGCAAGTAAGCCACATTTGGGCAGTATATGCATTTTAGAACAATATTTCAGAAATGAATGGAATTAATGAGAAAACTTTTTTATATATTCAAATGGGAAAGTACATTTACTAAGAAAAGTATACATTTGTGTTTGCATGTGTGCATCCTTCACTTTCCTGTTTATATAACTGCATAGTATGTGTATAATGACATGTATCTGTCCCCAAGTTGCCAGATCAGATGGCCTTGGTAAATGATCAGACTTCCTTCAAGCTACCATGTTACTAGGGAAAGAGCAAAAATAACATACAATCGGCCTTTGTGAAATTTTTGTGAGAATTAACAACCATAGAGTGTTTGAAGATATAAAGAGCAGCCACACTGAGGAAAGAACTATTAAGACAACCTTCCTGTATGCACTATGGTACTAAGTGGGACCAGGGTAAATGAGCTTCCTGAGAGCCATGTTTCATATGGTTACCTTTGATGTTCTTCCCTGGGGCTCCGAGGGGCCATGAAGGGAAACTAAAGCTGCTTTCCTCTGCCTTGCTCTTGCTAAGTTGTTTTATCTTTCAACTTAGGGTAAATTGTCCATTCTTTTTCCACAGAAGAGAGGAAATAATATTGGATTATAATGTAAGCACTGACAGTAGGGGGAAAGGCTCTGTCTGAAACACTATTGATAGCGAATGAATAGAGTATGCAAGCAGTTGGGTTAACCTAACTTCAAATTACAAGAGCAATGCTGAGAAGAGCGATACACGTGGAATTCATCATAGAGATCTCCAAGGTTTGCCTTTCCTAATGAAAAGATCCATTCCTTAGGGTCTGAATGTTTAGCAAAATTTGTAAGTTTATCCAAGCTATGCCTGAAATGGTTGCCAGATAAGAGCTTGCAAACCACAGGCAAGATTCTCTTGCTCACTCTTGTAGAAATCTGGGGTGGGAAGGCAGGAAGACCTTCTACCCTGAAGGTGCCATTAGCTGAGAAAGAACCATATCATATATAGCTCATTACTCTGAGAGCAATCTGCCAGTAATATATTCTATGCCAATATCTAAATTAACAAACACATTTACAAGCTCATTAATTGAACAATATGTCCAGGAGCCTTACTGAGGCTGTAAGTCAGAGATCTGATAACTACATTCTGTTGAAATCATAAATCTCTAGAGCATGAGATGGGCTGAAACACGCAACATCAAGAAAAATAAAGACACTTCCTTTTAACCTCAAAGTGTTAAACATATCCAAGATTTGTGAGAAAAGCCAACGAGAAGGATTCTTTCTCACTGAGTTCATCTTCTTCCAATTTGTGTTCTAGTCTACAGGTAGCGCTACGGCAATGCTTTATCTCCTCGACAATGGAAGACGACCTGGTAACGCAGAGTGGAAAGGCTGGCCCCTATCCAGGAGACACCCAATATTGTTTGCTGGTCCTCATGGTGACGGTGAGTAAGGTCTGACAGGACAGTGCTTACCGTTGCAGCCAGCCACATGATTTCTACATTCTTCCTCTTTTTGGCTTGGATATTTTGATGGAGATTTTCTAGTAATCCTTTTAAATCATTTTGTTCATGAAAATGTGAAATGTCTGGGGAAAAAAAAGGAGAAAACAAAACAGTATTAAGCTGCTCACAAAATTTTCCGCAACATATTTGCAAATGCAATTGATAACAAGTGTTATTTGGAGCAGACTATGTAAGGATAATCATGCTTATTAATCCTCTAGTTTTATTCTTTACTTAGAAACATGACTCAGTTTCCCTATTCTGTATAATTGTGGTAATGTCAACTAGTCATATAATGCTATTATACTAACAAGAAAAACATTCTTTTTTAAAAAATTGATTTGAGAGAAAGAAGAGAGAGGGAGAAACACCGATCGGGAATCAAACCCACCTCCTCTTTGGGTATGGGATGAACCACACGGGTCAGGGCAAGAAAAACATTCTTAATGATGGTGACTGCTTCAATGATGATGATGGCATAGATGGATATAACCTTCCACTTTTATTACTGAATAGCTAGTCTGAATCAAGAGACTATACGGGATAAAATAAAAATTCTGCAAAACTCTGAATTAGACAAACCTCATGTCAAGATACTTAGGGGATTTTTCCACAGGGTTCACAGTCAGAGACAGAGTCAAATAAAAAAACCTAGCCTCCCAACTCCTATGCCAGTAATTAATTTCCCCAAATCTGTGCGAGTGGTGGGTATTAAAAACAATTGTCTTAACACAATGGACCAGCTTCTTCAGAATTCTGAGACTCTAAAATAAAACATGATGATTTTTCAAAATAATTTAGTTTCATTGTTGACATGGAGATTTTTTAATCAACCATTTTAACCCAACTTTACAGCTCCTAAATATAAACCAAAGGGCTATCCTTTCCCCATAAGGATAGTGCTCTAGCATAGACAGAAATGATTTCACCCCCTCTGCTCACTGCATGCTTTTTAGAAGGAATCATTTTGATGTGCTTACAGTTTTCAAGTCACTATTTCTGTCATGACAAAACTTGTCTTATTCAGAGCACATTCCTATTTTTTTTTCAACATGACAAAAATCTTACAGGTCACAGAAACTCAGACCTGGTTTCTGAAAGAAGTATCATAAGTAATGTCTGGTTTGTAGATTAATAGATGATCTTTCAAGATATAATGCTAGAGCCTGATATAGCCACTGAAAATCATGGTATCCATTGAACATGGATTGGTTTTAGACTGAAAATCAGTCTCCTCGAATGTAAATATAGCCAATAAATTATGCTTTTTGCTACTCACTCCTGCATTCCTCCAACAGCAAACTCAGAGCAACTAATCTCTATGCCTATCTCCAGAGGAGTATTCTTTATTCAAATGGGTTGAAGAATATAATCAAAAAGGTGAAAATACAAAAATGTTTTATTGTTTAATATTTTAAAAAATTTTAAATTTCAAAGAGAGAGTATTAAACTGTTATACAGTGCTGCAATGTAATATATAGGAAAAATAAATAAATGCTGTATGTATCATCATAAATATATACAAAACATGTTGAGTAAAAATTGCAAATTATAGCACGATTCATATAAGATAACAGCAATAATATAAAGTTAAATGTACAAAGCTGTACCATATTCTCTATGGTTACATACATTTGGAGTAAGAATATGTATGAGAATGCCTTGGCCTCATTAGTATTACAGTACTGAATTCAGGGTATTGATTTGCTCAGAGGCAAGAAGGTTAGAGATGGAAACCAGATAGGGCTTCCCCTTTAACTGAAAATATTTCTTTCCTACAAAATATGTGAGGCTGAAGGATGAGTTCCCTAGTGTTTGTTATTTGATGATCTGGTTTTGTTTGTTTGATTGAAACTTCCATAATTGTTTTTAAAGAAAGCACCCAGCCAAAATTGCAGGAAAGTGATTTCTAGTGCAAAATCTTGCTCCAACTTTGATGTGTGGTCTTGGGCAAGTCGCTTAACCCTCTGTCCCTATTTTCTCAACTGCAAAATAAGGACAAGAACCCTGTCAAGTTTCATTGACTTGCAGTGGAAAACAATTAATAAAAGTCTTGGCAGAAGAGGCTACATCATTAAATTCTGCTTCAACTCTGAAAAACAGAGGAAGACATTCATAGCTCTGAAGAGATTCAGAGCCTTGGATAGGATGCCAAGCTTCTAAGAATGTATCCAAAGTAGCAAACGTTCTCTTACACACACACAGGTGCACACAGTGATCATGATCAAGAACATTCACAAACTCAGGGACTGACTCCCACCGCCTCCCAACGCAACAGAATAGCCAGGTACACGTGCACTTTGGAGCACACCCTTTCCCCTTGTTTTGTCAAATGGGGCTTCTTCAATAACAAGAGTTCTGAATTGGACATTGATCTGAATCAAAGACAGGGTGTTGAGCAATGAACATGAATAGGGCTGTGAACTCTCAGCTGATCGAACTGTAACACTAATGAGGCCAAGGCAATAGCCTCATCCCCTCATTGTCAGTTACTTTAGGTTGTCAGAGTCTCAGATGAAATGGAAATGAATCCCAGCTCCTGTCCCACTCATTTCCCACTGCATAGCAGGCATACCATCTACATGGGATTAATCATGTTCTCAGTCTGAAGTCAATCGATACAACCCCATCACCCTTGAATCAGAACCAGTTCAGGGATGTGCATCTAAATCTAAGCCAGGCAGAACTTGACTCTGACCTGGGCAATTGTTTCAGGGGATGCAAGTGATCTGTGATGCTCCAGCTGCGGGAGGCTCAGGGCCCCATAAAATTCAAAGGAGAAGAAAAGCTCTTTCGATGAGCATGGGAACAGTTCATAGCAGCCATCCCTTAGTCACAAAGGGACAGTGTCAACACTAGGAGTAGCAGAGTAATGGAATGGAAGGGGGGAATCATTTTAATATTGTGGAGCCACTAAACCAATTACATATTGGGCAGGGATGTGACATATTGTAAAGATAGTTTACAATATTCAGCTCACAAAGGGCTCTCAGTGTTTTTCCTTCTTAGCTCACAGGGCCAGGCAGCCCTCCTTTGTAGGGCTGACACAGGACTCAGCTAGTGGAAGCATTCCAATAGACCTGGATGACAAAACCCTTCTCCTTTGTTTAGGAAAAGTGCAAGAAAAGGTCATTATCAAGAGACAACAGAGAGGTATGAGATGATAAACTAATACTTGCTTACTCCTCACTTAAAGGCTAGAAAAAGAAGCATTTCATCCAACCAAATCACTATCACATTTGCTCCAAATCATATAGCAAATGTGATGGCGACTCTAAAACATGGAATAGTGTGTGCTAGTGATTTATAGAAGTGCTTTATTTTATTGTATTATTTGCTAACCCCAAATTTAGGTGCCTCGATGACCCAGGTGGGCATAAAGGGGCCTCGAAAGGTTTGTGAGAGCATGCAACCCAATGGGAAGATCAGAGCAAGAAAAGAGAGAAGCACTCGTATTGGCCCACTAGCGTCTCTGCAGTTGATCAAAGAGGCCAGGTAGGATGTGGAGAGGAGTAGACCTGACAGCTCAGTGTGCCTTCGAGTCAAGGCAGAGAGAACAGCTGTCTGAGAGCCACATCATTATTAAAAGATGTGGAAGGGGAAATCCACAGCATATAGGACACAGATAGAGCAAACAGACCTCCTGCTGTCAACAGTTCTGGCTCCGATTTCAGATATTTACTTCTCGATTCAGATGAAGATAGCAAAGATTTACAGGACATGGTTTTTCCATTCTTAGGATCTCCATACTTGGCTCAAATAAACCCCTTTGCCATTAATTACTAACGCAAAATAGTTTTTTTTTATATTATTAAGTTTTCAAGCAATTAAAAAATTTGAACTTTATAAGTATGCTGGCTGCCAAAGAATTTCCCTGTATTAAATTTAGTTTTGGCATTAAAAATATTTTATGTGACATAAAATGAAACTGCAGGTGAAATTTCATAACTACATATATACACATGGATATACATATGCCATTATGATATTTTAAGGCAAGAATCACTGTGTTATGAAAAGATCTAAACACTCTGCCACCTAAGATGGTTCTAAGTGTCAGAATAGAGATCAGTGAACAGAGTATGAGTGATTCAGTGACAGGTAGACTTTTATTACAGCTTTTGGTTAAAAATATGAAAGTATTTCTTACTTTATTAAAACACTAGGGGCCCGGTGCACAAAAATTTGTGCACTCGGGGTGGAGGGAGTCCCTCAGCCCGGCCTGTGCCCTCTCACAGTCTGGGACCCCTCAGTGGATGTCCTATGATGGCTCCAGTCTGCCAGGCGCCTTCTGTGTGTGTGTGTGTGTGTGTGTGTGTGTGTGTGACCACTGAGGACCTGCCCCCAGCCGCATCTGAGGCTCAGAGCAGTCCTCCTGTGTGTGTCTACTTGCTGGGGGCCTGCCCCCAGGCTTGGAGCAGGCACCCCCTCTATGTTGATCTCTCAGACTCTTGCCCTCCCCTGCATGTTGTTCTCCTTTTTGAGCTGTGACCAGGGCTGGGTGCGGCCTGCCTCCCAAGCTTGCCTACTGCCCATCTTCCTCCAGCCACCAGAAAGCAGGAAAAACCCCGCCTCGTGGTCAGGCCAGCCTTTTCCTGCTCCCTGATCCCCGGAAGGGGTCTGGAGAGCCGCCAAGCAGGACTCCAGCCCCCAAGAGCTTGCTTTCCTGCTCCCCAGTGGCCCCCAAA
>PVJC01052511.1:0-11115 GCA_004026665.1 Murina feae
GGACCCCTCAGGGGATGTCCACCGTCTGACGTGCCTGCCCAGCCTGGGTGAGGGGCTGATGACTGTTTTCAGGCTGGCCAAGCTCCCCTAGTGAGAACCCTCACTCCATTGGGATGTGGCCAGCCTGGGTGATGGGCTGAGAGCTGTTTTCATACTGCCCACAGCTCCCATTGACCCAAGGTCCCAGAGAGGCTGGCTGGAAGCAGGTTTCTAGGGTTTATTTATATTCTATAATTGAAACACTGTTGCTTTAAGCCAAGGCCTAGGCAAGGTAATGAAGCCTCTTGTTTGCTTCAGATCTGTGGCTTCTATAATTGCAACTATGTTGCCTTGAGCAGAGAGAGGCCCAGTCGGCCTAGGCAGAGAGTTTACTCCTGGTGCAACGGAAGCCTCCTATTTGATCTAGTTCCATGGTGGTTTGCCTCCATCTTGGCTGGGTTAATTTGCATACAGCTTCTCTGATTGGCTGGTGGGCGTGGCTTAAGCATCCCGGAGAAATGGTCAATTTCAATATTATTCTTTTTTTAGAATATATATATATGTATATATGTATATATGTATATGTATATATATGTATATATGTATATATGTATATATGTATATATGTATATATATGTGTATATATATATATATATATAGAGAGAGAGAGAGAGAGAGAGAGAGAGAGAGTAAACTCGTTTAATTAGACCTGCTTTCTGATTTAACTAAACTTTTTCCAGCCCAGTGAAGCACCCCACCTTCTCTTTCAGATAATTGTCAGCAACAGAACAGTAAATATCAACAAAAAGAAAAAAAGAAGATCTTTACTGTTGGTCATACAGGAAGAACAAAGAGTAAAATATTTAACAGCAGCAGTGTTTGACTATATTTTGTGCAGTGAGAAAACCTGAAGTCATTTTAAAGTTCCATCATTTCTTTCTTCTTTTCACTCAGGTGAGTTTCTAAGCTTTCTAAATCTGTTTTCTGGCTAATAAAAAGAAAATAGGAGACTACTGAGTCTCCCATCTATCTATTCCAGGACTTCTGTGGAACTCAAATGAGATTAGGTATGGTAAAGTGCTTCACAGATATTTGGTTAGCATAAAATATTTCCACATGGCTATAAAGCAATTTCTGTTCCTGGGCTAAAGAAACTGCAAGGTGGTTAGTCACTAGGGAGAGGAAGCCGGGCATTGCTAAATGATGTCATTACCCAGATGGACACAGTATATTAGCCTTTTATAAATATAGATTGCCAGTGCACATCATGTGTACTGGCCATCCAGTCACATGGTTACATGAACGTATGATCGATCACTTAGTGTTTTATAAATATAGATATACCCAAGTACAAAACAAGAACATGTGGCTTTTACATAGTCCAAAATGTAGTTGAAAGTATACCATGAAAGTTTTTAGGTTGGTGAGAAAGTTGATTTCAAAATTAAATGGACATAACTTGGCATATTACGAGCTTCTGGGAGCAATTGAAAGTGTCTTAACTGAGATGCTAATAATTCAATACTTGCATATAGAAAAAATTATTAGTTAGTAGGTGAAAGTGTATGGAGTAGTGAGTAGCAGGATGATTAAGAAGCTTTTAGTAATTTTGAGATTGCAAAGTAGAGAAGGAGAGAAGTTGAGAAATACTTGTCAAGATATAGGTAGGCACTGATAAATATATATTTGCACTTTGTTCAGAAGAGGGCAGGTTTTTCCCACTGATGATAATTTAAGAAATTAAGGAAGATGTACAGGGAGGACAAGGTGTCAGAAGATTATACAGTCCAGAATGACATTTTACATCACATACAAGAATGAGCCTAAATAGAGTTTTAGAGTACATTGAAACATTGTCATGGAAAGAGAAAACAAATTGGTGCTTTGAATTGTTTTTTCTTAAAATTTTGATCTCCATTGAAATGTCTTCAAGTAAAAATTTTTAATTTAAAGGACTGCTGTCATATGAGAGAAAGAATTATGCAGGCCCTCCTTGCAAAGAGCCAATGCCTTCCAGGAGAAATTACCATCTCTCTCCAAGAGATGATGATTGCACTACTAGGTACAGGTAATGGACATTAAGAGAGAAGACACCTAAAGTATACTAGATACTGTTTGTTGTTGAGCTGAAATTCATCTGCCATCACACTAAATAGTTACCATTGACCAACTCAGTAGCATGTAGTGTATTCAGAGTCTTCTGCCACCACTATATCTGTGTAGGTCCAAAATATCTTTATTGTCCATAAACAGAAGCTCTGCAGGTAAAGCAGTCACAATCACTCTCTTCCTCAATCCAACTTCTATCAAACATCAACTAGTGTTCTGTCTGTATTGATGCGCCTGTTTTCCACAGATCATAGTATCGGAATGAAACAGGATAGGACCTTTTGTGCCTGGCTTGTTTCCGTTACCAAAAATGTGTCCAAGTGTTATCCATGTGGTGCTAATCAGTTCACCTCCGCTTTTATGGCTGATTAAATATTCCCTTACAGCTCGAGTGTACACAGTGCATTTACCACTTCATCTGTTGGGGTCATTTCCATCAGAGGGCTGATGTGAGCATTTTTGGACGAGTATTTCATAGAAGTTTCCAGTTATTATGGGTGCATAATTTAGAGTGATATTTCAGAGCAATATTGTAATTCAGTGTTATATGTTTGTTGAAGGAATCTCCATTGTTTTCCACAGCAGCTACACCTTGTCACCTTACTTTGCCTTGTGCACAAGATTCCAGTTGCTCTAAATTCCCAACATTCCCTCTTCAAACATCGGGGCCTATTTAGGAATAAAGTGGAATCTCATTTAGGCTTTAATTGGCATTTCCCTAATTTCCCTAATGAGATTGTTAGATGTTTGTGTATCTTCTTTGAGAAATGTCTGTTGAAGCCTACTAACCATTTGCATTTTCCTTTTTTGTAGTGAGAGTGTGTACCTATTCTGTATCTTAGAAGGTGATTTCAAAATACTTCTGCTTCACTTCCTTAAGTTACTTCAGCACAGATGAACCGGGTTCCTTAGTCAGGAAGCCTTATGGCCCACCATCTAAGGAGGATGCACACCGTGACCATGGCCATTCAGGATCTCGAGATGAGCACTCCTGCAGGAGACAGAGGTGTTTAAAAGCCTTCTCCATCTTTATGCGGTAGCACACTGCAGTTGTTACCTTGGACAAAGTTAATTCCGTGTTTTTTAACACAGTGATCATGATGGCTGTGACAGAGATTATTCTGAATATCCAACTGGAGGCTCTTACAGACGTTCATATGAGAACTATGGTAAGTGTCCAGATGTACTGTGTGTGAGTGACAGGATTGGATTTAACAGTCTGCCTTATGTTTTACTCTAATTTTACTTCCATTTGCCACAGGGAGGACTATATTGATTACAGGTTTTGTAGTATCTTGGAGGTCTTGTTTTCTTTTCTTAGTAGCTCATTTGGCACAGTATACTGCTTTCAGGGGTGAGGGATCACACTCATTAATTGACTTTATTAAACAAAGACAGAAAAACATTTTCTTTTTTTTTAATCACCTGAGTATGTATCTCCATCCATATTGGGAGAGTGGGACAGAGGCAATGGGGCTGAGAGAGAGCTATATCAATGTGAAAGAAATACTTTGACTGGTTTCCTCATGCACAATTTCCAACCAGGGCTAGGGTTGGACTCTACAAACCAGGGGCATGCCCTTGACCTGGAATCAAACCAGGGATCATGTAGTGACAAGGAGATGCTCAACCCACTTAGGCATACCAGCCAGGGGGGTATTTTTAACATTTTTAACCAGAAGGAGCATTCAACAGTGTGAAGCATAGAAGTAATATGAAGGTCAGAATTTCAGCCTGTTTCCAGAAAATGTGCCTTCATATTTATTAATAATCAATTATTTCAGTTAAAATATTATTCTTCAGCTGTATTTTAAATAAATGTAACCTCCCTTGCCTACCTGAGCATTACTGACATATTTTTAGCACAGGCATATAAAAGCATATTTTCCAAATATTTAAGACTTTATTAGGGTCATGTCATACTGACATAAAATTATTCATTAAGATGTTAAAGTATTATTATTTGGTTACTGGCTTTATAGGATGATCAGGTGGAGCAACACCAGCTGGAGGGCCCAATCTTACTTATCGTGGAAGGAGTCGCTGTGATGATTATTATAGATTCAGCCAAGATGGTTATTAATGGGGGCAAGGCAATTACTGCAACAGCCAATGGGACACCTCTGTAAGAGGTCCTGAATGTGGTGCTGGTGGGATCATAAGATTCACCATCTACACAAGAGAGTGAATCATGCAGTAAAGTAGCTCAACTTATTGGGCTCCAGGGGAGAGCACTCAGGGGTGTCCCTCAGCCTGGCCTGTGCCCTTTCACAGTCTGGGAGCCCTTGGAGGATGTCCACCTGCTGGCTTAGGCCTGTTTCCTGGGCGATCAGGCCTAAGTTGGCAGTCAGACATCCATCTGACAGCCCAGAAGCCCTCAGGGGATGTCCACTTGCCAGCATGTCCACAGGCCTAAGCTGCAGTCAGACATCCTTAGCACTGCTGAGGAGTCAGGAGAGACTTCCACCACCACCACTGTACTGGCAGCCATCAGCCTGTCTTGTTGCTGAGCAGAGCTCCCCCTGTGGGACTGCACTGACCACCAGGGACAGCTCCTGCATTGAGTGACTGCTCCCTGGTGATCAGTGTGTCATAGTGACTAGTCATTCCCAGTCCTTCTGCTATTAGGGTCAATTTGCATACTACCCTTTTATTATATAGGATAGAGGCCTGGTGCATGGGTTAGGACTGGCTGGTTTGCTCAGAAGGGTGTCCCAGAGAGGGTGGGGGTCACTCTGTGGTTCCTGGCCAATTTGGGTGAGGGACTGATGGCTGTTTCCAGGCTCACCACAACCCCTTCAGTATGGGTGGCCCCTCTGGGATTACTGGCCAGCCTGAGTGAGGGCCTGTTAGCTGTTTTCAGGCTGGCTAAGCCCTCCAGCAGAGACCTTCACCCCATGTGGGTGGGGCCATCCTCAGTGAGGGGCTGATGGCTGTTTGCAGGCTGGCCATGGCCCCCAGCAAAGCAGGTATCTGAGGTTTATTTATCTTCTATAATTGAAACTTTGTTGCCTTGAGTGGTTGCTCCAGCACTGTGGCTACTATAATCTGTTGCCTTGAGCAGAGTCCACAGCCAGCAGAAGGCTTAGCTTCCTCCATTGCTAAGGCAACCAAGCCTCCTGTTTGTTCTAGCTCTGTGTCTGTGGGCCGCCATCTTGGTTGGGTTAATTTGCATATAGTTGCTCTAATTGGCTGGTGGGTGTGGTTTGGGATGTAGCTGAGTGATGCAATTAGCATATTACTCTTTTATTGATGATTAAATCCAAATGGTGGGTTTGAGGAATAAGCATAAATTATAGGTCTATCATGAAGTATCTGGATAGAATGCAAATTTTGAATTATTCAGGTTTTTTTTTCCATAAGTATAAATATAATACGATATACTTAAATGTTTACATGGAACATATTTTTGTTAACTTTTTCTGAATAAAGTTTTCCACAGTATTAAATTTCTTGTCTGATTTTACTACAAACATATAAAAGAATGTATTTCCATGGTGACTTATATTCATGGCCCTAAATTTTGCAATGTGCCTTTGAACATAAGTGCATAAAGTCTTTGAAGTGAACTGCATACAAAATGAAGCAGTGTGTTACTTCTTCATGGCATGCTGCCCTGTTTTTCAGTTAGGGAGGGTAAACAATTTACATATTCTCCTTGGAAAACCTAGATGGATAACAGGATTAGGGAACCTCCAAGGAGGCTGCAAAACAATTATTCACCTCACTGGGGCAACTGGGATCCCCAATGATTCCTCCAGCTCTCTGTCCGACACTTTGCACCCTAATCTACTGATAGGGAGCAGACCTCTCCCACTGGCCATGGGAGTACAGGAGACCTTAGGGAAATAGGTGATGGTGGTGAGCAGCAATTGAGCAGCATGGCATGGCAGCACAACAGCCTAGGCCTTTGCATGAGGAAGATTGGCAGACACCTGTGGAAAGGAGTATAGGAAGAACATGTCATGCCAGCCCTGTTGAGGGGCAGGTTGGAAGGCCTGAGGGTGCGGAGGGCAGCCTAGAGGGAGAGTTCAGAGGAGTGTCTCAAGTTATATCTGCTTTGATTCTGAGTGACAGTGGACATGCTCACTTCCTCCATCTGCCCAAGCCGTCCCTGCCTGAACTGGAATTGCACTGCCTTTGTTGTGCTGGTAGCTCCTGTCTCACACCCACACCCTGAGGACCTGGTGTCACAGGCTGTAATCCTCCAAGCATCTAGGTGTCCCTGTGAGAGAAAAGTAATGGCCCAGGTACCTGGCAGCACATTGGGGGAGATCCAATGCAGCCCTCC
Organism: Murina feae; assembly: GCA_004026665.1. Taxonomy (NCBI): domain Eukaryota; kingdom Metazoa; phylum Chordata; class Mammalia; order Chiroptera; family Vespertilionidae; genus Murina; species Murina feae. Next base: position 6,380 of record PVJC01052511.1, read on the forward strand.
TCACCCGTCCTGCCCCCACAATGGGGCCAGGGTCCTCCCATAGTACTTCAGAGGATTGAGCCACAGGTCATTGCTGATGATCTGGTAGGGCAAACAGGGCTGGGTCAGGAGAGAACTGGGACCCAAATACAAGCCTCAGCAACAGGCGAACACACGAAGCTGTATGCTGGCACGGCCAGTGACGACCCACCTCAGCAATCCTGCCAGATCCTGCCACGCTGTGGTCAGAGAACCAGGTGAAGAAGGTGAGGCTGCTGTCCCAGTTCCCTGGACTGTAGGCCTCCCTTTCACAATGTTGGTACTACTGATTGGGAGTGGCACGGGACAGACTGTATCCTGCAGGAGAGGGGTATGTGACACTGGGCTCATCGCCTTCCAACCCTGCCCACCACCAGCTGCAGTCCATGCAGGGAGCCTCTTCTTACCAGTGAGGGTGATGAGATACTCCTTCACAATCACATTGTTGTGGAAGTAGGGGTTGCTGCAGAAGCAGAGGCTGATGGTGCAGCAACCCCAGGGATGCCTGACTTCCCTCACTTGCAGAAGGAAAATGGATCCAGAGAATGAAGACACAGCCCAGGGCACCAGACTTTAGCTGTTTTCAGGGACAGGCCATTTCCCCACCTGCCCTCCACTGCTCCTTGGAGCAGGCAGCCTGACCTTCAAATCGATCATGTGGCTGAGCATGTTTTCCTCTTGGACGCTGATCATGGCTGACAACTCTGGGTGGTTAAATATCTGCTTAGGCTCAAGGAGTCTGCACCCTGGCAACTGGGCATGGACAGCCTATAAGTGCAGCCTGGCCTGGTCTGGCCTTCCCCTAAGGGCACTCCTTCTCCATAAAAGGCAAAAAGGGGCACAGTACCACTCTGACTCCTGACAGGCCCTGATGCCCACCAGATTGTTTTGTGCTGAGGGCTGGACAGGCTACACATCACACATTCCTGCCTCTGACTGAGGAATTGGACATATAGATAACCTATAGGACAGTGTCACTTAGTCCCAGAAGAACCCATGCAACATAGCCCCATCTGGGCAACAGCCAGGTTTATGTGTGCCTCTGAGTTGTAGCTCTGCCCCTGGACCCTCAGGTACTGCTTCTGGGGTGCCTATGTAAGGCATAGGGCGTCTCCAGGATCCTGGGCCAGACTGGGGCCCCGAGATTGTCCTCTATGTGTCTTTTCTGTTGGAACCTTCCCCACTGACTCCTTTCTCCTGGGCTGTCCCATGCACCCTGTGGTCCTGCACTTCTACCCTCAAGGATACAGCTGTGGGTCGGAACCCAGGGATGCGCCAGATATCGAAGCTTCTCAGTTCAAAATAGGGCTTGAGCCTCTGCCGAGTCCTGCGTCTGAGCCGTGAGAAGGCCCTGCTGGCTTGCTTGTTCACGGGCTCCATCTCGAACTGAAGGGCCTGGAGCACCTCCAGCGAGCCCAGGTGAAGTTGGCCCTGGGTCCTGACTGGGCCTGCTGCTGCTGCACTGGCTCCTCTTCTCATGGCTTTGCTTTGGCCTCTGACTGAGGCTCAACCTCTCCCACCTGCCTCACTGCCTTCATGGCACCCTCCCTCTCACCCTGGGGGACATAAGTGCTCCCCTGAAATCCATTCCTCCTCCACCCACCCCTCCTCCTGTTGGTCATTTCCTTGCAGGACCCCAGGAGCCTGTGACTTCAGCCTCAGCTCCTCACTCACCACCTCTTCCTGCCTTGCCACCTGAATATCTGGAAAAGCCTCCTTCCCTGCCCATGTGCCCTGCTCTAGCACCATTTGCAGAAAGCCTTCTTGCTCCAGAACAAACTGAGCCTGTGTCTGCAACTCCTATCTCGGGCCCTTCTACTTGCCCTTGCTCCTCACTCTGGGTCTGCTGCTGCACCTCATCCTCCTTTCATTGCACACACTGTTCTGCAGCCACCCAGTCCTCCCTTCTCCCCCAATCAAGAGCTAAGAAAACCTCCTCACATGCTTCCAACCTCAGCTCCAGGGTTATAGCCTCCCCCACCTGCATGAAGTGTTCCTCCTCCAGCCCCAACATTACCCTCCAAACCTTCCGTGCCCTTATGTCCTGGGCATCACCACCTTCCTGCACCAAGGTGAAGCTAAAGCCTCCTGGGCCAACCTGCTTGCCCTGTCTTTCCTGGTGCAAAGGCCCTGGAGTGCTGTGGACCCAGGTGCTCTTCAGCTTAAGGCCACCTAGCAGAACTAAGAGGAAGTGGGCGGCCCCCAGGAGCCCTTTTGTCTCCCAAAACAGCCTGATTCTGGATGCTTTCTGGTCCTGAGATTGGTACTGTGAAGGAGCAGATGGTGAAGATCCTGCTGAGTTCAGGCAAGGTGCTTGCTCACCTGTGCACACATCAAGGCCCTGGCTGTGCTGGGTGGGCTCACACTGGGCTCATGAGCAGGTGCTAGTCATGTGAGCATGTGGTACAGGAAGGACCTGGCCAGGAACAGCCTTTTGTCCCTGAGTGGGCTCCTGAAATGTCTCCTCCAATCACTTATAGGGCAGTGGTGACCAACAAGAATGTCCACCCCAGGTGATTGAGGAGGCTGAATCACTGGGCCCTGTATAGGACATGTAGCACAGAAAGCCAAAATGCGGAGACTAAGAAACAGGTCAGAAAAGACAGAAATGGAGAAATGCAAACGACTGGATATAGAGTTCAAAACCACGGTTATTAGGTTTTTCAAGAAGTTTCTAGAGACTGCTGATAAATTTAGTGAGACCCTCGAGCATATGAAAAAGAACCAGCTAGAAATGAATCATACACTGACTGAAATAAAGAATAATATACGAAGATCCAACAGCAGATGAGAGGATCGCAAGAGTCAAGTCAAAGATATGAAATATGAAGAAGCAAAACCCACCCAGCCAAAAAAGCCAAAACAAACAAACAAACAAACAAACAAACGAAAAATCAAAAAGTATGAAGATAGTGTAAGGAGTCTTTGGGACAACTTCAAGCGTACCAACATCAGAATTATAGGGGTGCCAGAAGAAGAGAAAGAGCAAGATACTGAAAACCTATTTGAAGAAATAATAACAGAAAACTTCCCTTACCTGGTAAAAAAAAGTGGACTTACAAGTCCAGGAAGCACAGAGAATTCCAAACAAAAGGAACCTAAGAAGGACCACACCAAGACGCATCATTATTAAAATGCCAAGAGCAAAAGACAAGGAGAGAATCTTAAAAGCTGTAAGAGAAAAGCAGTTATTTACCTACAAGGAGGCACCCATACGACTACCAGCTGATTTCTCAACAGAAACTCTGCAGACCAGAAGGGAGTGGCAAGAAATATTCAAAGTGATGAACAGCAAGAACCTACAACCAAAATTACTTTACCCAGCAAGGCTATCATTCAGAATTGAAGGTCAGATAAATAGCTTCACAGACAAAAATAAGCTAAAGGAGTTCATCTCTACCCAACCAGTATTATATGAAATGCTGAGAGGTATCCTTTGAGAAGAGGATGAAGAAAAAGTAAAGATAAAAATTATGAACAACAAATACATATCTATCAACAAGTGAACCTAAAAATCAAGTGAATAAAAAATCTGATGAACAGAATAAACTGGTGAAATAGAATAGAATCAGGGGTATAGAAAGGGAGTGGACTGACAATTTTGGGGGGTAAAGGGTGTTGGGGGTGCAGGAAGAGAATGGACAATGGACCTATGGATGAGGACAGTGAGGGGCGGGGGACAGAGGGTGGGGTGGGAAGTGGGAGGAGGGGAACTATGGGGGAAAAAAGAGGAACAACTGTAATAATCTGAACAATAAAGATAAATTTTAAAAAATCAGCAAAGAAACATCAATCCTAAATGACTTGCTAGATCAGAAGGAATTAATCGACATCTTCAGCACACTTCACCCCAAAGCCACAGAATATACATTCTTCTCAAGTGCACATGGGTCATTCTCAAAGATAGACCATATATTGGGTCACAGGCAAAGTCTCTTCAAATTCAAGAGGATAGAAATCATATCAAGCATCTTCTTAGATCATAATGGCATACAACTGGAAATCAACTACAATAAAAACAATTAAAAAAATCAAACACATGGAGACTAAATAGCATGCTGTTAAACAATTACTGGGTTACCACAGAGATAAAAGAAGAAATAAAAAGCATCCTGGAAACAAATGACAATGAAAACACAACAATCCAAAACCTATGGGACACAGTGAAAGCAGTCATGAGAGGGAAGTTCATAGCTACAAGCCTACTGCAAAAATAAGAAACAGTGATAATAAATTACCTAACCCTATAACTCAAAGATTTAGAAAGAGAGCAACAAGAAAAGCCAGTGTAATCAGAGGAAGGGAATAATAAATATCAGAGTGGAGATAAATGGCAAGAGACCAAAAAAAACAAAACAAAAACAAAACAAAAAACAATACAGAAGATCAACAAAACCAAGAGCTGGTTCATTGAAAGAATAAACAAGATTGATGAACCGCTAGCCAAGCTCACCAAAAAGCAAAGAGAGAGGACCCAAATAAACAAAATCAGAAATGAAAGAGGAGAAATAACAACAGACCCCACAGAAATACAAAGGATTGTGAAAAAATAGTAGGAACAACTCTACTCCAACAAACTGGACAACCTGGAGGAAATAGACATATTCCTAGAAAAATACAAGCTTCCAAAACTCAATCAGGAAGAATCTAAAAATCATAATAAGCTAATAACTGTGGAAGAAATTGAAGCAGTAATCGAAAAGCTTCCAGCGAACAAA
>PVJC01052512.1:0-11081 GCA_004026665.1 Murina feae
TGTCTGTGTCTGTGCATAAATGCTCTTTGGCTCATCCCTTCACCTTCTTTCATCCAGTCCCCTCCTTCCCCCTCCCCTCTGACAGCTGTCAGTCTGTTCCCTGTATCTCTGCCCTGGCTTATATTTTATTCATCAGTTTATTTTTTTCATTAGGTTACACAGGTGAGATTATATACATTTGTCTTTCTCTGGCTGGCTCATTTCACTTGGCATAATAATCTCCAGGTTCATCCATGCTGTTGCGAAAGGTAAGATTTCCTTCTCTTTTACAGCTGCATAGCATCCTATGGTGTAAATGTATCTCAGCTTTTTTATCCACTCATCAGCTAGAGGGCCCTTGGCTGTTCCAGATCTTGGCTATTATAAATAACACTGCAATGAACAAAGGGTGCATATAGTCTTTCGAATTCATGTCTGGAAAGTCTTAGGATATACTCCCAGACATGGGATCACTAGGTCAAAAGGCAGTTCCATGTTTAATTTCTTGAGGAAACTCCATACTGTTCTACACAGTGGCTGCACCAGTCTGCATTCCCACCAGCAGTGCACAAGGGTTCCTAGTTCCACATCCTCACCAGCACTTGTTGTTTGATGATTTATTGATGGTAATCCTTCTGGCTGCTATGAGGTGTTACTATCTCATTCTGGTATTAATTTGCATCTCTCTGATGATTTGTGACATTGAACATTTTGCATGTCCATTGGCGATCTGTATGTCCTCTTTGGAGAAGTTTTTATTTAGGTCGTTTGCCCATTTTTTTATTGGATTGTTTATCTTCCTGGTGTTAAGTTATATAAGTTATTTATATGTTTTGGAAATTATCCTTTTATCAGATGTATCACTGGCAAACGTGTTCTCCCATACAATGGGTTCCCTTCTCATTTTGTTGATGTTTTCCTTTGCTGTGCAGAAACCTTTTAATTTGATGTAGTCCCATTTGTTTATTTTTTTCCCCAGTGTTTCCCTTGCCCTAGGAAATATATTAGCAAAAAATTATTGCTACAAGGGATGCTTGGGGTTTTACTGTACATGTTTTCTTCTAGGAATTTTATGTTTTTGTGACTTACATTTAAGTCCTTTATCCATTTTTAGTTTATTCTTGTGTATGCTGTAAGTTGGTGGTCTAGTTTCACCTTGTACAAGTCCAACTTTCTCACCACCGTTCATTGAAGAGACTGTCTTTACTCCATTCTATACTCTTGCCTCCTTGGTCAAATATTAATCAATCATAAAGGCATGGGTATACTTCTGGGCTCTCTATTCTGTTCCATATATGTGCCTATTCTTATTCCAGTGCCAGACTGTTTTGATTACAATGGTCTTTAGTATAGTTTGATACCCGGTATTTTGATGCTTCCAAGTTTGTTCTTCTTTATCAAGATTGCTGAGGCTATTCAGAGGGTCTTTTTTGAGCTAATAAATTTTTGGAATATTTGTTCTAGATCTATGAAATATGTCATTGGTATTTTAATAGGAACTAGGGGCCCAGTACACAAAAATTTGTGCACTCGGGGGGTCCCTCAGCACGGCTGTGCCCTCTCGCAGTCTGGGAACCCTCAGGGGATGTCCACCTGCTGGCGTGCCTAGCCAGCCTGGGCGAGGGGCTAGTGGCTGTTTGAAGGCTGGCCAAGCCCCCCAGTGGGGACCCTCACCCCAAGGGGGTGTGGTCAGCCTGGGTGAGGGGCTGAGGGCCATTTTCAGGCTGCCCACAGTCCCATTGACCCAAGGTCCCAGCGAGCCTGGCTGGAATCAAGTTTTTGGGGTTTATCTTCCATAATTGAAACTTTGTTACCTTGAGCGGAGGCCAAGGCAGGTTATGAAGCCTCCTGTTTGCTTTAGCTCTGTGGCTTCTGTAATTGACATTGTTGCTGTGAGCAGAGGCTCAGCCAGCCTAGGCAGGCAGTTGCAATGGAAGCCTCCTTTTTGCTCTAGCTCCATGCTGCCGGCCTCCATCTTGGCTGGGTTAATTTGCATACAGCCGCTCTGATTGGCTGGGGATGTGGCTTGGCTTGTGGGTGTGGCTTAGGTGTCTTGGAGTGATGGCCAATTTGCATATTACTCTTTTATTAGATTAGATTTCATTATATCTAATGTTTGTTTTGGTTAATATGGACATTTTAATGACTTTAGTATTCCAATCCTTGAACTCAGTATGTGCTTTCACTTATTGCTATCTTCCTCAATTTCCTATAGTTTTTCTAGTACAGGACTTTTACCCTTTGGTTAAATATATTCCTAGGTACTACCTTATTTTTTTGTTGCAATAGTATACGGGATTGCTTTCTTAGTTTCTCTTTCTGATAGGTCATTATCTACACTAATAATAGACAAATATGTAAATTGACTGTACCTCCACATGCCCCCACAGCTAATCAGGAGGGAATATGCAAATTAGCGGGACAAAGATGACTGCTGGGAGTGGGTGGGAGGCTTGGGTCTCCCCGGTGATGGAGGAAGCCAAACTTCCTGCCTGCCCTGGCCTGCTGCTGAAGGAGGGGCCTGTCAGCAGTGGCCACAGAGTTGGCCTGAGCATTCAGGAGAGGCATGGGTCTCCCAGGCCAGCTGCCTAGGGAGGGCCCTGCAAATGGCCCTCAGCACCTCACCCAGGCTGGCCACGCCACCATTGGGGTGAGGGTTCCTGCTGGGGGGCATGGCCAGCCTGAAAATGGCCCTCAGCCCCTTACTCAGGCTGGCCATGCCCCCATGGGGTGAGGGTCCCCACTGCGGCGGGGGGGGGGCTGGCCAACCTGCAAACAGCCATCAGCCCCTCATCCAGGCTGGCCAGGCATCCCAGCAGGGGCAAGCAGGCTGGTAGGGGGAAGTTGGAGATAATCAGGCTGTTGGGGAGGGCAGTTGGGGGCAAGCAGGCCAGAGGGTGGGGCGGGGGTCAGGCTAACAGGAAGAGTGGTTAGGGGCAATCAGGCAGGCAGATGAGCAGTTAGGAGCCAGCAGTCCTGTATTGCGAGAGGGATGTCCAACTGCCGGTTTAGGCCTGATCCCATAGGGATCGGCAGTCGGACATCCCTTGAGGGGTCCCAGATTGGAGATGATGCAGGCCAGGCTGAGGGACACTCCCTCCCCCTCCCATGCATAAATTTCATGCACCAGGCCACTAGTTGGTATATAGAAATGCTACTGGTTTTTTAATATTAATATTAATTTTTAATGTTAATTTTGTTTTGCTGCTTTGCTGAATTCCTTTAATAGATTTAGTGGTTTTTTGGTGTCATCTTTAGAGTTTTCTATGTACAATATCATGTCATCTGCGAATAATGTCTGTTTTACTTCCTTCTTTCCAGTTTAGATGCCTTTTATTTCTTCATCTTGTCTGGTCGCTGTAGCTAAGACTTCCAGTACTATCTATACTAATAAAACGGTAATATGCTAATTAGACCAGGAGATCTTCCAGACATCCTTCCGGACAAAGCCATGGTGGCAGGGCCAAGGCAGAGGCAGTTAGGGGCGATCAGGCCAGGAGGGGAGAGCAGTTGAGGGTGATCAGGCCGGCAGGGGGAGGGGAGTAGTTGGGGGCAAGCAGGCTGGGAAGGGCAGTTGGGGTTGATTAGGCCAGCGGGAGGTGGGGGTGGGGAATTGGGGGCAAACAGTCAAGCAAGGAGGGGCAGTTGAGGGTGAAGCCTAAACCAGCAGTGTATATCCCCTGACGAGTCCCAGATTGGAGAGGGTGCAGGCTGGGCTGAGAGACACTCCCCACCCCCATGCATGAATTTCATGCGCTGAACCACTAGTGTTGAATAAGAGTGGTAAAAGCCTACATCCCTGTCTTGCTCCTGATCTCACAGGAAAAAGTTTTAGTTTTTGCCCATTGAGTATGATGTTGGCTATAGGTTTGTCATATGTAGCCTTTATTATGTTGAGGTATGATCCCCATATTCCCACTTTGGTGAAAGTTTCTGTCATAAATGGGTTTGCCTCAGTGGATAGAGCATCAGCCTGCAGACTGAAGAGTCTTGGGTTGGATGCTGAACAAGGGCCCATGCCTGGGTTGTGGGCTCAATCCCCAGTAGGGGGCAGGCAGGAAACCTTCTCTGTCATCATTGATGTTTCTATCTCTCTCCCTTCCTCTCTGAAATCAATAAAAATATATTTAATAATCTAATCTAATAAGAGTAATACGCAAATTAACCATCACTCCCAGACACCTAAGCCATGCCCATCAACCAAGCCATGCCCACCAGCCAATCAGAGCAGCTGTATGCAAATTAACCCAGCCAAGATGGAGGCCGGCAGCCATGGAGCTAGAGCTAACAGGAGGCTTCCATTGCACCAGCGATGGAGTTGAAACTGCCTGCCTAGGCTGGCCGGGCCTCTGCTCATGGCAACAATGTTTCAATTATAGAAGCCAAAACCACAGAGCTGAAGCAAGCAGGAGGCTTCCTTTCCTGACTAGGCCTTGCTCAAGGCAACAAAGTTTCAATTATAGAAGATAAATAAAGCCCATAAACCTGATTCCAGCCAGCCTCACTGGGACGTTGGGTTAATGGGAGCTGTGGGCAGCCTGAAAACGGCCCTCAGCCCCTCACCCAGGCTGGCCACACCCCCATGAGGTGAGGGTCCTCACTGGGGGGCTTGACCAGCCTACAAATAGCCATTAGCCCCTCATCCAGGCTGGCCAGTCATGCCAGCAGGTGGACATCCCCCGAGGGGTCCCAGACTGCGAGAGGGCACACGCTGGGCTGAGAGACCCTCCCCCCCCCCAGTGCACAAATTTTTGTGCACCGGGCCCCTAGTAATAATAATAATGATAAATGGGTGCTGGATTTTATTGAATGCTTTTTCTGTATCTATTTATATGATCATGTGATTTTTATCTTTCATTTTCGTTATCTGTCACAATTTTTGATTTGTACCAACTTTGTACCAACCTTGCATCACAGGAATAAATCACACTTGATCATGATATATGATCTTAATATATTGCTAGACCTGGTTTGCTAATATTTTGTTGATTTTAGCATCTATGTTCATCAGAGACATTGGCCTATAATTACTTTCTTTATCTAGTTTTGGTATTAGAATAATGCTAGCCTGGTAAAAAGAGTGGAAGTCCTCTCCTCTTGAATTTTTTGAAATAGTTTCAGAAGGCTAGGTTTTAGTTCTTCTCTGAATGTTTGGTAAAATTCACCTGTGAAACCATTCGTTCCAGGACTTTTGTCTAATGGGAGTTTTTTTTGTTTGTTTGTTTGTTTTTTACTGCTTAAATTTTGTTAGTTGTAATTGGTCTATTTGGATTTTCTAATTCAGTTTGAAAGATTATATAGTTCTAAAAATATATTCATTTTACCCCAGTTGTCCAATTCGTTGGCATATGATTGTCCATAATATTTCCTTATATTTGTTTGTATTTCTGTGATGTCAGTTGTTGCTTCATCTTTTTCATTTCTGCTTTTATTTATTTGGGTCCTCTCTTTTTCTTAATGAGGGTAGTTGAAAGTTCATTAATCTTGTTTATCTTTTCAAAGAACAAGCTCTTGGTTTCATTGCTTATTTGTATTGGGGTTATTTTAGTCTCTATGTCATTTATTTCTTCTCTGATCTTTATTATTTCCTTCCTTCTACTTACTCTTGGCTTTGTTTGTTGTTCTTTTTCTAGTTCTTTTAGACATAGAATTTGATAGTTGATTTCAGATTGTTCTTGCTTCTTGAAGTAGACCAGTAATGCTATGAGTCTCCCCTCCCAGGACTGCTTTCACAGTGTCCCATAAATTTCAAGTTGTTGTGTATTTATTTTCATTGTTTCCAGGTAATATTTGTTTCTTCCTTGACCTCATTGTTAACCTATTCATGGTTTAATGACATGCTATTTAGCCTCCATGTGTTTGAATGTTTTGAGATTTTTTTGATTATAATTTATTTCTGGTTTTATGCCATTGCGATCCAAGAAGATGCTTCATATGATTTCAATCATCTTGAATTTGTTAAGACTTATTTTACATTCTAATATGTGAACATCTTTGGGAATGTTCCATACTGCTGTTTGGGGATAAAATGTTCTATAAATAACAATTAAATCCATACAGTCTAGTGTGGATGTCACTCTGAAGACAGGATCTGTCCTCCCAACTCACATGCCATGTATACCTGTGTTTTCACTTTTTGTGATTGCTGGTTCATTGATAAATATATATTTCCATTTTGGAAAAACTGCCAATCTTTGTTACAATGTGGAATAATTTATATTTTCACTAAGATTATGTGAAACTTCCAATTATTCTGCATTTTAACCATTTGGTGTTGGTCATTGTTTTGGTAGTAGCTCTTCCAGTGGACATACAGTGGTAAACTACTGCAGTTTTAATTCATATTTACTTAATGTCCAATGACCTGAGTATATGTTTACGTGCTGTTTTCGGTGAACAGTTTGTTCACATCTTTCCCTATTTCAACAATTAGGTTGTTTTTTCTTATTAATGAATCTTGAAAGTTCTATAAACATTCTGCATACAAGAATATTTTTTGCTAATATGTTAATCCAGTCTGTGACTTATATTTTTATGTTTGTAATGGTGACTTTTGAAGAGCAAATGATTTTGATTTTGAAGAAGTAGTTTTCCATTTTTTTCTTTGCCTAACTTAATATCACAAAGATTATTCTATTGTTTTTCATCTGAAGTATTATAGTTTAGATCTGAAATTTAGATCTATGACTAGTTTTGAGTTATTTTTTATGTAGGTTGTGAAGTTGGGCAGAAAGTTAATTCTTTGGGTGGGGGCTCCTATGATTAAGTAATGTTCTAGCACCATTTACTCTAATTTTTCTCCTTTGGGTTACCTTAGCATCTTTATTTAAAATCCATTGACCAGAAACATAAAAGTTTCTTTTTTGGAGTTTCTATTCTGTTCCATTGATCTCTATGTCTATCTTTACTCTAGTCCCACAGTCTTATTACTCTAGCTTTTTAGGGAAACTTGAAGTCAGATACTCTAAGTCCACCAATTTGGTTCTTATTTTTTAAATTATGTTGGCCACTGTAAGTCCTTTGAATTTTCATAGACACCTTAGGATAAGCTTGTTATTTCTTTAAAAAATTAAAATTAAAATTAAAAACTTGGTGGGGATGCAGTAGTGATCATGGAATATCTATAGATCAATTTGGGGCAAATTTTCTGTCAAGACAATACTGAGTGTTCCAATCCATAAATATTGTAAACATTTCCATTTACTTGGACTGTGTTTCATTTCTCTCAGCAATAGTTTGCAGCTTTAAGTAGATAGACTGTGCACTTGTTTTGTCATTTTATGATTTTTGATGCTATTGTAAAAAGTATAGATTTCTTAGTACTGTTCTCAGGTTCTTTATTACTAGTATATAAAAACATAATGGAGTGTTTTATATTGATTTTATCTTACCACCTTGCTAAGCTATCTTATTATTTCTGTTAGCTTTATTGCAGATTTGATAGGATCATGTTTCCTGCAAATTAACAGTTTTACTTTAAAATTCATATGCCTTTACTTTCTATTTCTTGCTTTACTGGCTGGAAATTTAGTAACATGTGGGATGCACATTTGAGGTGAACATTTTGCCTTGGCCCCAACCTTAAGGGGAAAGCATTTGGTGTGAATTAGGTGTGGATTAGTTCTAAGGTTCAACAGTGCTCTCTATCAGATTGAGGGTGTGTTTTTTTCTAGGTTGTGAAATTTTTTACCCATCAACAGATGTGTTGTTTATGTCAAGAGCTTTTTCTTTTTTTTTCTTTTTTTTCTTTATTGTTCAGATTATTACAGTTGTTCCTCTTTTTCCCCCCATAGCTCCCCTCCTCCCAGTTCCCACCCCACCCTCTGTCCTTACCCCGCCCCCGTTCTCATCCATAGGTGTACGATTATTGTCCAGTCTCTTTCCACACCCTCAGCACCCTTCCCCCCGCCGCCCCCCCCTCCCCCCGCCCAAAATTGTCAGTCCAATCCCTTTCTATGCCTTTTTCCGTATGGTGCACTCATATGTTCAATGTACTTTAATTCATTAATATTCTTATATTAACTTATTTGCAGATGTTAAAACAGTCTTGTATTCTTGGAATAACCCTCATTTAGTCACAGTGTATAATTGTGTGTGTGTATGTGTGTGTGTGTGTATGACTGAATTTCTTTGCTAATCTTTTGTTAATGATATTTGCCTCCACATTCATGAATGATATTAGCTTATGATATTCTTTCATGTTGACATTCATTGTCTGGCTTTGGTATCACATACTGGCCTCATGAAATGAATTGGGAAGTATTACTTCCTTCTCTGTTTTCTGAAAGAGTTGTGTATGTTTGGAATTATTTGCTCTAAAAACAGATAGAGCCCTACTGGTTTGGCTCAGTGGATAGAGCATTAGCCCATGGACTAAAGGGTCTTGGGTTCAATTCTCATCAAAGATGCATACCTTGTTTGCAGGATCAATCCCTCGCCATGGTCAAGGGTCATACAGGAAGCAACCAAGTGATGTGTTTCTCTTACACTGACATTTCTCTCTGTGTGTCTCTCCTTCTCCTTTCCACTCTCTCTAAAAAAATCAATGGAAAAATACCCCCAGGAGAGGATTTACAGTAAACAAACAAACACAAATATTAGGTAGAATTCACTAATAAAGCCTTCAGAGCCTGATATTTTCTAAATGGGGAATTTTTAATTTGGAGTTCAATGACTTTCCTTGTTTTATGTGTTTTTTAATTTTCTATATCTACTTGAAACAACTTTGGTTCTTCTAAGAAAAACAGTTTCTTCATAGACTCCTGGCTACTTTGAAAAAGGCTCAGGATATGGGCCAGATCAACTGAACCAGTCAGGTTCATGGGGAGGGGCATAATAGAAATAGAATCACCGTTGTTCAATAGCTACACCCTCTAAAGAAGAACTATTCTTACAGACCCTGGGGAACTGGAGCATGTGTTGCAGGGAAGAACAGGCCCTGGAGAGGAGGCAGGCTGGAGGCCAGATCAAGGGCAGGACCTCTCTGAAGGGAAACAGTGTTCCCAGATAATCTTTTCTGGAGCTAGTCTCTGCAAGGACAGTGAAGAAAGGCAGACCCTTACCTGTACACTGACGAGACCAGTTCAATAAAGTGCACACTTTAAAGGAACTCTGAAAAAAAAAAAAAGAAAGGCAGACCCTGGAAATGCACCAATTTTAGATTTTTCTCCACCCACTATCTACACTAATAAAAGACAAACATGCAAATTGGTGTCACTCCGCTATACACCAAGCCATGCCCACCAGCCAATCAGAGCAATTATATGCAAATTAACCCAACCAAGATGGTGCCACAGACACAGAGCTGGAGCAAGCAGGAGGCTTGGTTGCCCCAGTGATGGAGGAAGCCAAACTTCCCGCCTTCAGTGGCTGGCTGTGGCCTCTGCTCAAGGCAACAAAGTTTCAATTATAGAAGATAAAGAAACCCCACATACTTGCTTCCAGCAAGCCTCACTGGGAGCTTGGATTGCTGGGGCTCATGGCCAGCCTGCAGACAGCCATCAGCCCCTCACCCAGGATGGCCACACCCTCAAGGGGTGAGGGTCCCCATTTAGGGTACTGGCCAGCTTGCAAACAGATATCAACCCCTCACCCAGGCTGGCCAGGCACCCCAGCAGGGACCCCCACCCTGAAGGAAATGTGGCCAGCCTATAAACAACCATCAGACCCTCACCCAGGCTGACCACACCCTCATGGGGTGAAGGTCCCTGCTGGGGGGCTTGGCCAGCATGCAAACAGCCATCAGCCACTCAGCCAGACTGGCCAGGCATTCCCTGAAGGGGCTGTGGCCAGCCTACAAACAGCCATCAGCTGCTCACCCAGGCTGGCCAGGCACCCCAGCAGGAACCCCACCCTGATCCAGGACATTCTTCAGGGCAAACCAGCTGGCCCCCACCCATGCACCAGGTGTGTATCCTATATAATAAAAGGATAATATGCAAATTGACCCTAACAGCAGAACGACTGGAAATGACTGGTCACTATGACACACAATTATCACCATGGGGCAGATGCTCAATGCAGGAGCTGCCCCCTGGTGGTCAGTGCACTCCCACAGGGGAGCTCTGCTCAGCCACAAGCCAGGCTGATGGCTGCCAGTACAGTGGTGGTGGTGGGTACCTCTCTTGCCTCCTCAGAGGCACTAAAGATGTCCAACTACAGCTTAGGCCTGCTCCCCACTGGCAAGTAGACATACTCCAAGGGCTCCCAGGCTGCCAAAGGGATGTCTGACTGCCAGCTTAGGCCCAATCCCCCGGGCACAGGCCGGGCTGAGGGATCCCCTGAGAGCATAAATTTTTGTGCACCAGGCCTCTAGTCCCTATATAAAAGCTGGTTTGAAATGAAATGTCAGAGCAGTCTTTTCAGAGTGTTACACCTGCTACTCAGATACCAGCTATCTGATTAATAAAACTCACCATAAAGATTCAACCTTGTCTCTACTTATTTGACTCTGATAGCAGTGGGCAGCCAGACCCTTTCATG
Organism: Murina feae; assembly: GCA_004026665.1. Lineage (NCBI taxonomy): Eukaryota > Metazoa > Chordata > Mammalia > Chiroptera > Vespertilionidae > Murina > Murina feae. The sequence goes on from PVJC01052512.1 coordinate 10,462, forward strand.
TCTGGTATCAAGGTGGCAACCTGGGCCTGCAGGGGAATATGGGGAACCAGGAGAAACAGGAAAAACAGGAGGCACTCAGCAATGTCTGTGGTGCCATCACTGGGGTCTTGCCATTCATGTAGAGGTAATGAAGCTAGCCAAAGGAAGATGTGGTCCGTGGGTGAGCTGGCTCCCAGTGACCGATTGGTTTCCATTAAAAGCCCTCTCTGGCACATGACTCCCCACTCGGGACATGGTGTTCACATGTCCTTCTTATCCCTTCTGCTGTGGCACTTCTGTGGCCACTAAGAGGGCACCCGGCAGGGCCTCAGGCTCAGGCAGCTGTGTTGGTGCCACGGTCCCCAGATCTGACCCAGAGGCACCAACATTCTGGACAGAGTATGTGAGTCTCAGCTCCTGGAGCAAAACACCTGACTTGTCAAGTGTGACAGGAAAGTGGGGATTGACTCCTGGGCCACGCCACGGTAAGCAGGAGGTCAGTGAGGGCCATGAACTGGCCACTTTGTCACTGAGAGGCTATGACAGGAAGTATTCTAGGTAGAACTGAGGACCATGTAAGATGGACTCAAGAGCAGGTGATGAAGGATGGTGCTGCCCACCAGCCCAGCCTGTCTGAGGCC
>PVJC01052513.1:0-11116 GCA_004026665.1 Murina feae
CGTCGGGTCCCGGTTGTGAAGCCTGTAGCTACTGGATCGAGGGCACGCGTGACACCCTGTCCATGAATGGAAGTCGGACCATAAAGTCCCATTCTAGGCTTCCTTGTTCCTCCTGGTGGGAAATCTTAGCAGATGACATGCTCTCTGAGTCTCAGCTTCTCCAGCTCTGAAATGGGTGGGTGATGACCCGGCCTCACAGGGTGGCTGTGAGAAGCATCAGGGGAGAAGGAAACAGCAGGGGCGTCTCCCTCCACAGTTCTCACTGCTCAGCATCAAAACACAGCTCAGGCTGCCTGATGGGCTGTCCGGGGAGAGTCGGCAGTGCATGGGCAACGATGACATGGACGACTCACGTGGGGAGGTGCTTGTTTGAAAGAGGAGGAGGACGATGGGTCAGGCAGTGGCACGGGTGTGAGTGCCTGTGAGGAGGTGCCGAGCACGAGGCAGGCGGCGCTGTCACGGGGACCAAGGCGTGAACCTGGAGGTGAGAGTGACCTTCCCCCTCCGCTGTGAGAACACAGCACCGTGGGCCCCTGAGGTGGGAGCCTTTGGAAATCAGCTCGGGGCACAGATCTCCACCTTCCTGCAGACAGCACTGGCCACTGTGGCAGGCCACTGCAGTGACTTCCAGGACAAGAGACACAGAGGAGGGAGGAGTTAAAAAAATAAATAAATAAGCAAGAGCTGCTAGTGAACATAGAGGGGTTTGTGAGCACCTGGGACTCGGGGTTACACTCAGACTCACCCGGGGAGGTTTTTAGGGACCCCACGTCTAGAGCAGCAGCTGGCACCAGACCCCTGAGATCTGGGTGGTGCTGTGAATGTGCCCATTTACACACAGGGCTGGAGAACAGGAGGAAGCATATCCAAGGAGGGAGGGGAAGGTCCTGGACACAGAGGCAGAGCCGCTTCCCGCCAGGGCCATGAGCCCTCCCACCTGTGCTCACCCATCACCCTCTCCTCTGGGGTGAAAGGCATGCCTGGGGAGCAGTGGGGCGGGGGAGAGGGGTGCAGAAAAGTCCTTATAAAGTGAAAACTTATTCATGAGTCAGCCCAGCTCATTCATGGCAAAGGTATGTTCTTTTCAGCAAGGTATGTTCTTTTTCTGCAAAGCCTTTCGCTGCTTCCGAGGTGAGGTCATCGCTGGTAAACACTGCCTTGCGGTAAATTTCCTCTGAACTGTTTGCTTCTGTTTAACCCGCCCGACCTCCGGGGAAGCTGGCAGCCTGGAGCAGCACAAAGGGCACTGGGCTGAGACCGAGGCTGGGCTTCGAATCCCAGCTCTGCCCCTTTCCAGCTCCGGGACCGTGGCCGAGGCAAGTCACATCTCCGGACCTTGGTTTCTGTTTGTAAAATGAAGTCACTACTATTGAAAGGATCCTAAATAAATATGCAGCCCTGCACACTCATTCCTCCAACAAATACTTAGTGAGTGTGTAATGTGTGCAAGCCCCATGCTGTACAATGGATTTGATGAGAAACACACATGTGTACACATGTGCTCGTGCGCAGGTGTGCAACACACACACACACCCACACACACACACGGTTCCCACACCCTGCCCTTAGAAGGCTCCCATTCCATAGGGAAGACAGACATGAATCAAATGATCCCATAAATGAATATTAAAACACAGCTGTGATTGGTGCTGAGCTATCTGGTGCTATAATAGCTTGTAAGGGTGTTTGACCCCATTGGGGCGGGCAGGGCTGGCAGGGGCTGGACAGGGAAGACTACCCAAAGGTAGTGACTCCTAGCGGAAGACAGAGATGGGACCAGGCACCACGCAGGCAGGGAGCTGGGAGCAGGGCCTGCACAGAGGAGATGGGACCAGGCAGGCATCACGCAGGCAGGGAGCTAGGAGGGCCCTGCACAGAGGAGATGGGACCAGGCATCACGCAGGCAGGGAGCTAGAAGGGCCCTGAACAGAGGAGATGGGACCAGGCATCACGCAGGCAGGGAGCTAGGAGGGCCCTGCACAGAGAAGATGGGACCAGGCACCACGCAGGCGGGGAGCTAGGAGGGCCCTGCACAGAGGAGATGGGACCAGGCACCACGCAGGCAGGGAGCCGGGAGCAGGGCCTGCACAGAGGCGGGTGCTGTCTGTCCCAGGCAGGGGAGATTGGTGAAAGGTGTGCATTTTCAGCTCCGCGGCGAGTCAAGCCTGAGGATCTAGTATACGACATGGTGGCTATAGTTGATAACACTGTATTATATCATTGAAATGTGCTGAGAGTAGGACTTCAATATTCTCACCCGAGTGTGTGTGTGTGTGTGTGTGTGTGTGTGTGTGTGTGTACAGGGTGTTAACTAACTAGATGGGAAGTATCCTTTCACAATGCATACATATATCAAGTTATCCAGTGTGCACTTGAAATAGCAATCTTACTTGTCAAATGGAACAGTAGAAAGCTGGGGAAAAGAACATGCTAAGTATGGCCTCCTAGTGGGCAGTTCTTGAGTGTTAGTGCCCGCCATCCTGATGGGCGGGGACTGCCCGCGTGCCGCCAGCCTGTGTGTAGACACGTCCGGAAGGACAGCAGAAGGGGGAGGGAGCAATGCCTGTTACGTGGAATGCCCGGCGTACCCTATCGGAACTGAACTTACTCGGCCAACTTTCATGAACATTAAATATTGAGCCGTCAGGACGTTTGCTGCTTTCTTTAAACTCATGGTGGGTTTGGGGAAAAGTCTCCAATCTCTTTCTTTAAAAAGTGGGACTACAGGAGGGAAACGAGGACATGTCCCCTCCGTAATGCATCATCTGGAAGTAAGCACAGTCATCCCAAACCGCTCCTCCTGGGGACAGGAATGGGGAGAGGAAGGAAAGGGGAGCAGAAGGGATGTCCTCAACCGTCTCCGGGCACCCGCTCTGGGCCCAGCGCTGTGCAAAGCCCGGGGCACCCAGAGAATAGCTAGTGGCCTTTGAGTCGGGAGACGACGGTAATAAAGCCAGACAGACGCGCAGCCAGCAAACACGAGGCCAGCAAGCGGCAGAAGAGGAAGACTGACCAGTCATGTGGTGCACAGATGAGCCACTGAGTCGGACACGGGGCAGCCTGTCCAGGTCTGGACACAGGGGACCCGACTTCTAACCCCGCTCTCCTGATTTCTCGCTGGGCTACACTCCCATTCCCCTCTGAGCGGCCATTTTCTTGGCTGTGACATGGACCCCCCATGGGCATGACTTTGAGTGAGATGAGGCGAGCAAGAACGCAGCCCCCAGTGCGGCGCTCAGGGGTGGGGAGCCACAGTGGCTGGGGGTGTCGGGGAGGCTTCCCTGAGGGGTTGGCACGAGTCCTCAGAAGCAGAGCAGGGCTGAGCAGGTGTTGCCCAGTGCCAGAGATTAGGCCGCTTCCTCCAGGCTGATGGTGGTGGAGGAGGCAACTCCCTTTCAGGGGCGATCTGTTTCCAATGAGGCTGACCTAGACTTAGCCGCCCCATGCTCTGTGACCGCCTGCCTCAGTTTATTCACCTTCAGCCAAGCCTGGGGTGAGGTGAAGGTCACCAGGAAGTGGTTCCCTCCCATGCCTCACACTTCACTGAAAACCCATAAAACCATTCACGCACCATTAGGGATGGGTGGAGGGTTCAAGACTGCCCTCTAACTAAGGAGGAAAGGGCAGACAGAGCCGCATGCTTCCTCACTGGCTCAGTGCAAAGTGGTGAAAGGCTGCGGCTGGCAGTGACCTTCACTGTACCTACTGCTGGGAGCCCGCCACCTCGGCCTGCTGCTCAGAATCATGGAGGACGGCGAAAGGAACACAGATGTTGCCATCTGGAAGGCTTTGTTTTAAAAAAAAATCCTCACCTGAGAATATGTCCACTGATTTCAGAGAGAGGACTGGGGGCGGGGGGGGGGGGGGGGGGGGAAGAGGCAGATCGATCAATCAATTGCCATATCTGCCCTAAACGGGGATCAAACCCACAACCTAGGTGTGTGCCCTGACTAGGAATCGAACCCACAAATTTTTGGTGTGCGGGACGATGATCCAACCAAGAGCCAGCCAGCCAGGGCATCAATCGTCTGGGAGCTTTTGCCAGCAACCTTTCTGTTCCAAGATGGGAGAAAAATTGAAGTGGGTCCTGGGACACCTTTAGGAGCTCATGCCCTTTGCCGCATCCTCCCCGCGTTTTAAGCCTCTTTCTCTCCTCTGTGCTTCTGACAAATATTTGGCTGCAAATATTTGAGAGTTATTCCTATTAGTAACCACTGGGAGAAGTGAGAAGTCCGCCAGCAGGACGGTTACAGGGAATTCTGCACAGACATCATCTAATGTTTCTGGTTCGGGGGGTTTTCTAGTGATGACAAGATAGAGTGTCTGTCTTAAAAATACTCCGAGGGAGAAAACACACACACTTAGATATCCTATATAATAAAAGGCTAATATGCAAATTGTTCCCTGGGGAGTTCTACCAACCGGAAGTTCAACCACTCACTGTGACGGGCACTGACCACCAGGGAGCGGTGCAGAACGAAGGTCCTGGCCAGTGGCCAGCAGCCTGAGGAAGGGAGGCCCTGGTCAGCAGCCAAAAGGCCTCGATCGGCCCTGATCACTGGTCAGGCCTAGGACCCTACCTGTGCATGAATTTCATCCACTGGGCCTCTAGTTTATAATATGGCTCTGAAGTTGAGTTTTCAACATCTATGTAAGGAGCTTATGTCATTCAGCCTGGTCTTGTAATTAATTGGTTTTCTATCTGCCCCTTAGACTGTAAGCTCTCAGAGTGTAGGTAGAGCACAGGAGGTTTATCTTGGTGCAGTGGCTGATGCAATGCTGTGAGCACACTCCAGCAGTTCAGATCTTTCTGAACAGGAAGATGGCAACGCCCACCTGAGCTCCTCCGAGAGCCTCGTACACAGTACCCCAACCTTTACACTCATTGGCTCCCTAAGAAGACGTTCCATGATTAGCCACCTCCGCTATATATGCTGCTGTACTTCCTCAATAAAATTAGACCTGCGTCACAGAACCTGGTCTCCGGAGTCGTGCATGCAAGCGTCCTAGCGCTAGGGGCTCCGTCGTCCTCACCCCTGGGAGACCCCCTGCTTCATCAGAGGACACAAAACTTGTCATTGTACTGGAAGAAAGAATGAATGTGTGGGTGGGTTATTTGAGAATCTGAATCATTCATTTTAAAATAATAGTAATGTCTTACAGTTATCAAGCACTTACTACATCCAAATCCTGAACCGAGTCCTTCATACACTTGACTCCTGATCCTTACAACTCTGTGAAGTGAGGATGATACCCGGGTTAGTTATGACAGCATTCCCAAAGTGCGGTCCCTTGGAATCAGCATCGCCTGGGAATTTTTAAGAAATGTACGTCTAGGGTTCCCACCCAGACATGCTTAACCAGAGACCCTGGGAGGTGGGCACAGCAAACTGTGCTTGACCAAGCTTTCCATGTGATTCTGATGCACACTCAAGTCTGGGAAGCTCTGGTCTAGGGGTGACAGGCATCCCAGGCAGCCTCGGCATTGAGGCTTAAGTCAAGCTAAGGCCAAAAAACAAGTCTGTGGTCTGACAAAGTCAGATTTATCCACCCCCTGCAATGCGGAGAGCACCCACCACAGGAACCAAACAAGGACAAGCTAGCTTGCACCTGAAATTTATACAATGTTATTAACCAACTAGAGGCCCGGTGCTCAAAAATTCATGCACTCAGAGGGCAGTGGGGTCCCCTCAGCCCAGCCTGCGCCCTCTCGCAGTCCAGGAGCCCTCAGGGGATGTCTGACTGATGCAGAGCCTGACTCCTGGCTCCTGGCTGAGTGGCTCTCCCCCTGTGGGAGCGCACTGACCACCTGGGACAGCTCTTGCATTGAGTGTCTTCCCCCTGGTGGTCAGTGTGCATCACAGCGAGGGGTCATTCTGCTGTTCGGTCTACTTGCATATTAGCCTTTTATTATATAGGATGCTATCCGATTACATGTAATTTTTAAAAAAATATATTTTATTGGTTTCTTACAGAGAGGAAGGGGAAGAGATAGAGAGCTAAAAACATCGATGAGAGAGAAACATCGATCAGCTGCCTCCTGCACAGCTCCCACTGGGGACATGGCCACAACCAAGGCACATGCCCTTCACCGGAACCGAACCCAGGACCCTTCAGTCTGCAGGCCAACGCTCTAGCCACTGAGCCAAACCAGTCAGGGCTACATGTAATTTTTTAAAAGCTAGAAGACTAAATGAAAATATACAGCCATCCTCATAGGTGTGAAGTGGTATCTCAGCCATGAAAGGAATGAAGTTCTATAGCATTCTACTACATCGATGAAACTTAAAAACATTATGCTAATGAAATGAATTAAAGACAAAGGGCAAATACTGTGTGAATCTATTTTTATGAAATATCTAGAATAAGCAACTCCATAGAGACGGCATGTAGACTGGAAGTTACCAGGGGCTGGGAATTTATTGCTTAATGGTTGCAGGGGTGATGAAAACATTTTGGAAATTGATAGTGGTGATGGTTGCACAATATGATAAATATATTAATACCATACCACTGAACTGTATACTCAGAAATGGTTATAACGGTGAATTTTATATTATATATATTTTAACACAATAAAAATGCAAAAAGTAAAAGATCTATATGCAGTCCCAACAAGAGACACTCCATCTACTGTTAATTAACCTAGAAAGAGGAGTAAAACTTTAAAACTGGAACTAAAAGAAAAAGGTAGAGTTACTCTAGAACTTTGGTGAAGAGTGGAGTCCAGGTGGAATTTAAATGAAGTGAACTTTTAGCCTCGAAGTGAAGCAGACTGTGTCTTAAGGGACTGGCAACGAGTCTGGACTGCAAAGTGGACCCCAAGTTCTCTTTCCCTGAAACCACAAATGAAGATGGACAATGGACATGGCTGCTGTGTTTAAGTCTCTCATCTGAGGCCCTGGGTGTGGCGTGGGGACTGGGCTGTTTCCCTGTATGAGAGACTGGGATCCTCAGGGCATGCGTGGGAAGTTCATTTTCACATTCCTTCCTTCTCCGAAATTCCCACAATTCTAGGACAAATGGTTTCAAGCACCAGTGTTCCTGGTGCCTGGAATTTGAGAGCCACGTTTCCCGGGGAGTGGAAGGCAGTCGCCGCGGGAAGTCGTGCGTTGCTCTGCTGTTCCCAGCAGTAGCGCGTCCCCGCAGGGGAACGTTGCCTCCTGGTGACTGTGCAGGCCTGACTGTGTCTGTCAGTGGGGGCCAGTGGGGGCCAGGTTTGTACTTCCCCAGCCCAAGCTAATTGTCACTTCCTCAGTTAGAAGGTGGTAAAGGAATGAACAGTTATAAAGTGCTTAGCACGATTCCTGATGAAGAATTCAGATAAACTATAATTTTATAGTATATAAATGTACGTCAACTTAATTAAGTACAAAATACAAATTATGTTAATACTAGAGGCCCAGTGCACGAATTGGTGCACAGGTGGGGTCCCTCGGCCTGGCTGGTGATCAGGCCAGTGAGGGTGTCTCATCCAGTCCCAATCGGGGCCCACCAGGGGGGTGGGAGGAGGAGCTGGGGGAGGTTGGCTGTGGGAGCACACTGACACCAGGGGGCAGCTCCTGCATTGAGTGTTTGCCCCCTGGTGGTCAGTGCATGTCATAGCCACTGGCCGACTGGTCATTCCAGTTGTTCGGTATTAACAGTTGCTTAGGCTTTTATATAGAGAGATAATTAATGGAATTATTAATTATGTAATTAAAATACTAAGGGTTATAGTTCAATTGAATGAGAAGAAAGGGTTTTTTCCCTTCCCTTCAAGCAAGACAGTAGAATTAAAAACTGTTTCAGAACTCTGACTGCAAAAATGGGGAAAGTAGGTTAAGAAAGACCCTGAGTTCTAGTTTCGGGCATGCTACAAAGGAGAGGGAGAAGGATTCACTGAGTGTCCGCTTTGTGCTGGGCTCTGAGCAATCCATTTGTCCTAGCAGTTGGGCACTGCTGCTCTCTTTTTACCATGAAGGGAGGGTAAGGTACTAGTCCACATCCACCCAGCGCATGAGGGGTAGAGCTGGGGCCCACGCCCAGCCATGGCGGGTGTGCGACGCTCTGGGAGCCACTGGAACATACAGGAGATACAACACAACAGGGTTTGACGGCACACGCTCCAAAAGGTGGAAACAACCTCGATATAAAACAATCCAAAATGAGTGGGTAAACAAAATGGATGGAAAGTCTGACATTTGAACATGGATGACTCCTGAGGACATTATGCTAAGTGAAATAAGCCAGAGATACAAGGGCAAATATTGTTTGATTCCACTTACACGTGGAACCTAGAGTCGTCCAGTTCATAATCAGAAAGTAGGATGGTGGTTGCCGGAGGCTGGGGAAGGAAGAAATGCTGTTGAAGTGATACACAGGTTCCCTGGGGAAGATGAAAATGTTCTGGAGATGGTGGTGGTGATGGCTGTACCACAGCGTGAATATACTTAATGCCACAGAACTGTACACTTAAATATGGTTAAAACGGCAAATGTTATGTTATACATATTTTTTACAATAGTAAATCATATATCAACTTAGCCCCTTTTTAACGTATATGTTTTAAAAGATAGAAAAGGCTATACCTACAAAGTTAACAGTAATTATCTCTAGGCAGCAGACTATGAGCGATCTGAGAAAGTGATCTCATTTTCTAAATGTTGAGGAGGAACTTGTTTCGGCTGTAAACCAGATAAAATCCTGAAAGAACATAATGGGCAGGATTTCCGGTAATGTCAGCATGAGGACATGAAGCAATCCTCCTCCACAGAAAACAAGTGCAAAGCTGGACGAAGCTGTTCTGCTCACAGAGCAGCGGGACACGACCAGAGGCAGGTAGCGACGTGATCCGCCTTCACTCAGGCAAACACTGTTGCGGAGTGAGGGACAGGGGATGTGTGGCCTTTATGGCTGGAGGGGCCTCATCTCTCCCAGCAAAGCCCGCAGCTGAAATGGCCAGGGGTGGTGAACAGGGTGCAAGGGTGGCATGCTCAACAGAGAGTTATTGAAAGTGAGAGAGGGATTAAGTGATGATCAATTTATGTGTCAACGGGGCTAAGGCTTACAGGGAGCGAGTGAGAAATCATTCCTGGGTGTGTCTGGGAGGGTGTTTCAGGAAGAGATTAGTATTTGAGTCAGGGGACTAATGACAGAGGATCACCCCCCCTCCCCGATGCAGGAGACATCACCCAATCCTTTGAGGGCCTGAACAGAACAAGAAGGCAGAGGCAGGTGGACTTCCCTCTTTGTTTGAGCTGAGACACCCATCTTCTCCTGCCCTAAGACGCGGCCACTCCAGCTTCGTTGGCCTTTGGACTCAGGCTGATGTTATCAGCTCCCCTGGTTCTCAGGCCTTCAGACCCTTTGCATTCCTGGAACTAGAACCTTTGAAAGAGCCTCTCAGCCCACCCAGAGCTCAGGTAGCAAAAGGTTAAATCGTTAATGGCTTGAAGTGTGTGAGCATCCTCTCTGCTCAGTCACGGGTGGACCCTGAACTATGCAGACACAGGGGACAGCCCTCGGGAGCCAAGCCACCACAGACAAAATAAAAATGACCAGAAGCAGCAGCAGCTTCTCACTGCGGGAGGGACATACCCAGGCAGCCTGCCGGCCGGGCGGGGACAGTTTGCAGCTCCAGCTCAGGAAAGCTACTTGCCTACTAAAACCAAAGAACTAGCAACGTTTGCCGTGGACATGACCACAACACATTTCCCCAATAGGTTTTTGTTCTGCTATGTTGGTAGCATAGCATTCAGCCTACTGGGAACGTTTTACTAACGTAGATTTACATTGTTAGATCACAGTTCACTATAAATTTCTGTAATAGCCGTTGGGAATCGGATTTGATGACAGCCATCTTAGAGGTCTGGGCTTGATGTCCTTGGTCTAGCAAGTCCTCAGTTACTACGCAGTTTGTGACCATGATAATCCCTATTCCTATTATATAGGACCGACTGAAATGACATGAAGATTGAGCAAAAAAGGAAATAAGATGAGTAAGACTCAAACTCAGGAGGAAGTAAGGCAGTGGAAGAACTCAGAACATGTGAAATTCCTTAAATAAAAGTGTATTAACTTTAAATAATTGTGCCTATGTTACAAATAATAAAAGCCCCTTATACTTTTTGTAAAAAAAAAGAAGAAGAAGAACTAACAACTTCAGAAAAACAAAACAAGTTAGAGCTACTACAGTGCATTATCTAACATGACCAGTTTTCAACCAAAAATTACAGCACATGCAAAGAAGCAGGGGAGTGGGACCCACAGCCGGGGTGTTGGAGAAGGGAAGCAGGCATTAGACACCCACTCTGAGTGGGCCTAGATGTTGAATACAAGTTTGTAGGAGGGTGTTTTTTTTAACTCAATGAAAGCCATCTATACTAATAAAAGCGAAATATTAAAATTAACCGTTTCTCCGAGACAGGGTAAGCCACGCCCACCAGCCAATCAGAGCTGCTGTATGCAAATTAGCCCAGCCAAGATGGCGGAGGCTGCAGCCCTGGTGTGCGGCTTCTCCAGGGCTGCGGCCTCCGCCATCTTGGGAGCCTCCCGCCTGAGAAGGCATCCAGCGCTTTGGGCCTGCGGATGCCTTTCCAGGCGGGAGCTGGGGTGGGGGGGAGGTGGGCACCAGGCGGCTGCCCCCGCCGGGGAAGGCTCCGGGGCGTGGGGGCGGGGCGGCAGGACCCCTCAGCCCCGCGCCTCGGAGCGTTCTGGGGTGCGGGGCGGCCAGATCCCCGCGGCCTCGCCTCCCGCCGCCTCGGGAGCGTTCTTGGGCATGGGGACAAGCCAGCAGGACCCCCTCAGCCCCGCCGCCTCGGAGCGTTCTGGGGTGCGGGGTGGCCGGATCCCCGCGGCCCCGCCTCCCGCCGCCTCAGGAGCGTTCCGGGGCGCGGGGACAAGCCAGCAGGACCCCTCAGCCCCGCGCCTCGGAGCGTTCTGGGGTGCGGGGTGGCCGGATCCCCGCGGCCCCGCCTCCCGCCGCCTCAGGAGCGTTCCGGGGCGCGGGGACAAGCCAGCAGGACCCCTCGGCCCCGTGCCTCGGAGCGTTCCAGGGCGCGGGGGCGAGACGGTTGGATCCCCGCAGCCCTGCCGCTGCAGCCTCGACTTACTGGGCGGGAGCCTTCCGGGGCGC
>PVJC01052514.1:0-11114 GCA_004026665.1 Murina feae
ATTTCCTGGAAGTTTTAGGATATCTTCCCTTTAATTTCTCCTAGACACTCTGATTTTACTTATGTCTCTCACCTTTGCTTTCCCTCCATTCGCCAATACAACAGTAACTTGCTCCAGGCCCACTTTGCTCTAGTGTCTAAGAGATCCTTCTGCCACCAGAACTATGATTCCCATCATTCCTGGTGCTCCCCACACTCTGGGTTTCCACTTCTGGTTCTGGGGCAGCTATTAGAACTACTATTTCCAGCATTCCTGGTGCTCCCCATGCTCTGGGCTTCCCCTTCCAGTCCTGGGGCTGCCATCAGAACTACTATTCCCAGAATTTCTGGTGCTTCCTGCACTGGGAGTGACCAAGGGAGCCATGTCCCCCCAAGCTGCTGGCTCTCCCACTTCTGCTTTTCACAAAGCACCTGTGTATGCAAGTTAACCCACCATCTGTCAGGTTAATTTTTTTAATCTTTATCGTTCATATTATTACAGTTGTTCCTCTTTTTCTCCCCATAGCTCCCCTCCTTCCAGTTCCCGTGCCATCCTCTGCCCTTACCCCCCCGCCACCATCCTCATCCATAGGTATATGATTTTTGTCCAGTCTCTTCCTCACCCCCAAAACCCCTTTCCCCTGGAGACTTGTCAGTCCACTTCATTTCTATGTCCCTGATTCTATTCTATTTACCAGTTTATTCTGTTCATCAGATTTTTTTTATTCACTTGATTCTTAGGTTCACTTGTTGATAGATATGTATTTGTTGTTCATAATTTTTATCTTTACTTTTTCTTCTTCTTCCTCTTCTCAAAGGATACCTTTTAGCATTTCATGTAATACTGATTGGGTGGTGATGAACTCCTTTAGCTTTTTCTTGTCTGTGAAGCTCTTTATCTGACCTTCAATTCTGAATGATAGCCTTGCTGGGTAAAGTAATCTTGGTTATAGGTTATTGCTATTCATCACTTGGAATATTTCTTGCCACTCCCTTCTGGTCTCTGAAGTTTCTGTTGAGAAATCTGCTGACAGTCATGTGGATACCCCTTGTAGGTAACTAACTGCTTTTCTCTTGCTGCTTTTAAGATTCTCTCTTTGTCTTTTGCCCTTGGCATTGTAATTATAATGTGTCTTGGTGTGGTCCTCCTTGGATTCCTTTTCTTTGGGGTCCTCTGCACTTCCTGGACTTGTAAGTCTATTTCTTTTACCAGGTAGGGAAAGTTTTCTGTCATTATTTCTTCAAATAGGTTTTCAATATCTTGCTGTCTGTCTTCTTCTGGAACCCCTACAATTCTGATGTTGGTACGCTTGAAGTTGTCCCAGATGCTCCTTACACCTTCACATTTTTGGATTCTTTTTGCTTTTTGCTTTTCCAGTTAGATGTTTTTTGCTTCTTTGTATTTCAAATCTTTGACTTGATTCTTGTGATCCTCTAGTCTGATGTTGGATCTCTGTATATTATTGTTTATTTCAGTCAGTATATGCTTAATTTCTAGCTGGTCCTTTTTCATATCCTCGAGGGTCTCACTAAATTTATCAGCAGTCTCTATAAAATTCTTGAAAAACCTTATAACCGTGGTTTTGAACTCTATATCCAGTAGTTTGCTTTCCTCCATTTCTGTCATTTGTGACCTGTTTCTTTGTCTTTGCATTTTGGCTGCTTCCCTGCATTGATAGAGTGGCTTTCTGTGCTAGGTGTCCTATAGAGCCGAGTGGCTCAGCCTCCCCAATTACCTGAGGTGGACACTCTTGGTGCACCCCTTTGTAGGCTTTGTGCTCAGTCTTGTTGTAGCTAAGCCTTGATTGTTGTTGGTATCACTAGGAGGAATTGACCTCCAGGTCACTTGGCTGTGAGAATCAGCTGTGTCTATGTTGGGAGAACTTCTGTGCTGGAGAAACCCTTATGGGGCAAGACTTGCTTCAGTGGGACTTTGTTGGGACTGAGTCTGCCCCCTGAGTGTGTCCCTTATGGATCTGAGGAGTTGTAATCGGGGTGGTCCTCCTCTGACCACTGGGTACACTGGCTCTTGGATCTCTAAGGAGATTCTATTTTAGCTTCTACCTGAGTCTTTTATATGCAAAAGCCTCTGCTTGCAGTTTGGGTGGGGCAGGGTCTCAGGCCATCAACAGGGCAGAGCAAATAGCTATGGCTGAACCTCAGCCTGCCCTAAGAGGCACCGGGTCTCAGTGTCCCACGGTATTTGCTGCAAGCAACGCCAAGAGTAAGCTGCTCTGGAGTTCCTCCTGGTGCCAGACAGTCCAGATTCTCCCCATATGAGTCTGGATCCCCAGAAACTCACCCAGAATTGGAGTTCAGAGCCATCAGGAGCTTGTGACTACCTCTGGATTGAAAAAGACAACCACATCCTCAGTCACCAGCCCTTTCCGCAAGCCCTTTCCGTGCACCTCCGTACCTCTGCACTTTACTTCTGTACCTCCTCTGAGTCTCAGTCTCTAGTTGTAGAATTTCCACTCAGCCAGCCTTCCTGTGGGTCTGGGTGGTGTCTGTTTTTTCTTTTCATTGTGGTTTTGAAATGGTTGTGCGAGGCAGCAATTCCAGGTGTTTACCTATGCTGCCATCTTTGTTTCTCCAGTCGGGTTAATTTTAATATTCACCCTGATTAGCTGGTGAGTGTAGTGAAGGGATCGTCAATCTACATGTTTCTCTTTTATTATATAGTATTATATAGGATATAGATTAGCAATATTTGGAAGCAGCCCAATTGCCCATCAGTAAATGTGTGGATAAACATCTGTTGTACATTTACACAATGGAATACAACTCAGTCATAAAAAAGAAGGAAATCCTACCCTTTGCAACAGCATAGATGAACTTGGAGAGTATTATGCTAAGTAAAATAAGCCAGTCAGAGAAAGACAAGAAAGGCAAGTACCAGTACCATATGATCTTGCTTATATGTGGAATGTAATGAACAAATTAAACTAAAAAAAACCACAAACAAAATAGAAACAGAGCCATAGAGATCAGGTAGGCAGCTGCTGCAGAGAGAGAGAGAAAGAGAGAGAGAGAGAGAGAGAGAGAAGAATACTCATGGTCATGTATAACAGTGTGGTGATTGCCAGGTGGAGGGGAGGTGAAGGAGAGTATGGGGGGATAAATAGTGTTGGATAGAGATTTGACTTGGGGTGGTGTACACACAATACAGTGTACAGATGATGTCTTTTATAATTGTGCACCTGTACTCTGTATAATTTTAACTAATGTCATCCCAATAAATTCAATAAAAAGGGGAAAAATGACAAAAAAATGACCCAAAAGTTTTGCCATATAATTTACCATCCAAACCAGAAGAATTTAAGGAATGAAAAGACATGTTCTTAATAATTATGCCAGAACTACAGATGCTTATTGGGTTTATCACTAGGAAGGTCAACCTTTCTGTAAGGTCCTCTCTGATTACGTGCCTACTTATTTGTCTCCTCACATTTATCCTAATCTTTGAAAGCAAAGCCTGTTCTCAGGTACCTCAGCTACCCTAAGAGCAAGAGACAACTTCTTTCTCCCAGAGAATCTCCTTCCCATGTTACACATGCTACACTCAGGACCCTACCTGATTAGTTGAAGTTCCCAGGCCCACCCCATTAACAAGACTACAGTAAAATTACCATATCTCACCACCACCTTCTCAAAGATCATTCTGATTCAAGGACAGAAGATGAGTCTATCTCATTTAAGATCATGAGGTCTCAGCCTGTGGATTAAGCCAAAGAGCTCCTTAGTCTTATGATACCTCTAGAAAGAGTGTAGTAGAAAGGATAGATAAATTTAGGTGGAATCTTTATTGTCTCCACCTCTCTGTTCCCCATAACCACAGAGTTTAGCTGAGCTCTGATTAACTAGTCACCATTCTGTCCTTATACCCTGAACATAACATCTAGGAAGGAATGGGCTAAAGGATGCCCATTTAATTTAGGAATTTGTAAATATCTATCCATTCCTCTTGGTCAAATCTTATTTATATCAAGGTATCTGAATTACCATCTACACCTTGAAGAGAAAAATGGGAAACTAGTGCACCATCCAGTGGGTAAACCTCAGAGTCCAGGAATAGGTAATGGATGCTATCTTTCTCCTGATGGTTAGAATGGCCTGGATCACAGTTTTCCAATACTTGTCATTTCCTCTCTTGTCATATCTGTTTGTTTATCTTTCCCAAAGGTGATTTTCATCTCCTACATTTCCATGAAACCCCAATATAGGCTGTTCTGGTCTGTTTCTTAGACCCAAATGTTTCAATTATCTTTTTGATTTGAATTTTTATTATTTTTAACAAGACTTAGCTATTCCTTTTACCATGTCTTCCTAGTACCATGCCTATGGCAAGTTCATGAGTCTGAATACATTTTTACTTAAAAGTTATTTTCCAAGAAACTTTTTATAATTGACTCTAGGCAAATCTGCCTCATAGACCTTCCAAATGTACCCAGGCATATCCAATTGGTAGGGTAATATCATCTTAGAATCAAACTGGGACCATTAGCTACACTTACAATAATACTATGCATGAGGAAGATCAAGATCAAGGTATTATCTCTTTTTACAGTTAACTGAGAGTAAGAGAGTAAGACTTAACCCACCACAGATACACTGTTCAATAAGTATAGAGGCAGAACTGCAATCTAAAGGTACTTTGTACTCACCAATAGAGAAACCAAAAACAACAAAATAATAATAAATTTTGTAAAAAGTTTATTTCTTTACTTTTACCCCACAGTTTCTAATACTTAGTAGATATTTAATAGCTACCTGTCAGCTGTCTCATAGGCACATTGGCTGAATCAGGTCCTTATCTTGTGTTAAATACTTCACAAAAGATACTGGAGGGTTTGTCAAACTATATATCTTCCTTTAACATGCAACAAGTAACACTGAAGGCCAGAGATGCATTTCATGATTGAAAGTGGACCTAGAAGTGGAACATGTAAAAGGGTCTATTAAATATACCAAAGCTCAAAACCTCTGGAGTGAATAAGGAAAGCAACACACATATTCATTCCCCAAACAGCCAAAGCCTCATCGCTCAGAGCTAGCAAAAATGGGTTAGACTCCTAGGATAACGAGCAGCAATTATCAGTCCTACATTAAGGCTATCACACATCACCTTTCCCAAGAAAGGAATTAAGAGATCCAGCTCTCCACCACCCTGTGTCCATGGAGACCATTCTGCCTGCAGAAATTGTTCCACCAGGAAACAAGATAACATAGCTTCAAGGTACTCCTCCAAGCAATGTGTGAAGTGAAAATGACTCCTCTGGCCCTATGACTTACTAGTGTTCAGAAATTTGAACATTTTCTTTCTACCATCACTCCCTTATCAAAATTAAACTTTAGATCCTCAAAGAAAATCAAATGATGGGTCAGTCTTTTGAACAAACAAGAAGTGATTCACTGGCTAATCTTTCCTCCAAAAGTTGCAGAGGGAAAAATGTATTGCATCTTTTCATCTGACCTGCAAAGCAAGATTTAAAGTAACCTTAGCTTGGTGCTGAGGATTTTTTGGCCCAATTCCGAAGTCGCTTCCATTATTTGCATTTTAAACACACACATACACACACAAGGACAAGCATCTTTGCCATACCAAGGTCATTCAATATCCAAACCATTAAAATATCTCTAAAATGAAGCCTCATTATCAAGACTAATTAAATAATGACTAATGACTAAATACACTGAGCAGTGCCTCTGCTTTAGAAATGCTTATTCACTCTTCTGGCACTCATAAGCAAAAAGCTGGTTGTCAATAAAGAGAAGTTATTTGCATCATTAGGTTAAAACCCTCCCTACTCTTCCTCAATCCCACTGTCACTTATATACCCACCTACTACCACCATAAACTTAGGTCTAGATAAATATGGAAAAGACTAAGACTTTAAGGTCTAGTTTTTGTTTAATTTGTTTCTCTGTTTTGTATCCATTAGCATTTTAGCTTTAGAATGCTTGTCTCTCATTTTCTAGCACTCTATGAGCTAAAGTCAGCTCTCATTCCATAATTCCACAGTCTGTGTCATTATACATGGATTATAGAGCTTTAGGGAAAAAGGTAGAATTTAAATAGTTCCATCCAAGCACACATTATCAAAGATAGCAGGCAGTGTGTGCAGGTAATATACAACCAGTACCTAAAATGAAAAATGTACTGTAAAATATGGAAAAGGAGGAAGAAGGCAAGCAATTATACCCAAAATTTCATAAAGTTAGGGCATGTTAAATTCTCACTGCTGATGATTACCCTGCTAGTGTCAAATTTTGACATGGTAAAAGTAACTCCCTTCAAACAAATTTTTAAAGTCCAGGAAGGAGACATCTCTGTCTACCTGACACCAATCTAATCTAATATGCAAATTAACCATCACTCAGAGACACCTAAGCCATGCCCACCAGCCAATCAGAGTGGCTGTATGCAAATTAACCCAGCCAAGATGGGGCTAGCAGCCACGGAGCTAGAGCAAACAGGAAGCTTCTGTTTGAAGGAAATTGCCTGCCTTGGCTGGCTGGGGCTCTACTCAAGGCAACATAGTTTCAATTATAGAAGCCATAGAGCTGAAGCAAACAGGAGGCTTCCTTGCATGCTTAGGCCTCTGCTCAAAGCAACAAAGTTTCAATTATAGAAAATAAATAAACCCCAGAAACCTGATTCTAGCCAGCCTCGCTGGGACCTTGGGTCAATGGGAGCTGTGGGCAGCCTGAAAAGGGCCCTCAGCCCCTCACCCAGGCTGGCAACACCCCCATGGGGTGAGGGTCCTAACTGGGGGGCTTGGCAAGCCTGTAAACAGCCATTAGCCCCTCACCCAGCCTGGCGAGGCATGCCAGCAGGTGGACATCTCCCGAGGGGTCCCAGACTGTGAGAGGGCACAGGCCGGGCTGAGGAACCCCCCAAGTACACAAATTTTTGTGTAGTGGGCCCCTAGTACAAGTAATAATAGACCATTATCTTCCTATGTCTTGATACTCTTAATATTCTACAGTTATAGTCCAAAAAAGTTGATCTCGACATATTTTATTAAAATCACAATTAGCCAGATAATGCCCAATAAATAACATTTATTTCTACCTCTGTGCCTTTATTTACTTTGCTTTCTAAGTCTTCTTTTCAAAAGTCCAATGTGTTCTTATATTTAGTTCATCTCATTTTCGTTATGAAGTCTCCTTTTCCTGAACTTCTGAGCAGTAGTTTTTCAGGGTTTTTTTTTTTTTCAATTACAGTTGACATTTGATAATATACAGTATAGTGGTTAGACCTTATATAGCTTTAAAAGTGACCTGCCAATAAGTCTAATACACACCTAGCACCATACATAGTTATTACAAGGCTATTGACTCCATTCTCTATGCTGCACTTTATATCCCTGTGACTATTTTATAAATGCCAATTTGTAGTGCTTAATCCCTTCCTCCTTTTTACTAAGCCTCCCCAACCATCCCCAAATCTGGAAACCATCAGTTTGTTCTCTGTATCCATAAGTTTATTTTTTTAGATCCCATACATAAATGAAATTATATCAACTGTCAGAATAATTATCATAAATAAACCAAAAAATAACAAGTATTGGTGATGATGTGGATAAAAGAAAACCCTTGTGCACTATTGGTGAGATAGGAAATTGGTACAGCCACTATGGAAACCAATATGGAGTGTCTGTAAAAAAAAAATTAAAAATAGCCCAGCCAGTGTGTCTCAGTGGTTGAGCATCGACCTATGAACCAGGAGGTCAAGGTTCAATTCCAAGTCAGGGCATATGCCCAAGTTGCAGTCTTGATCCTTAGTAGAGGGCTTGCAGGAGGCAGCCAATCAATGATTCTTTCTCATCATTGATGTTTTTGTCTCTCCCTCTCCCTTCCTCCCTGAAATCAATAAAAAAATATTTTTTAAAACTTAAAAATATAACTACCGTATGATACAACAATTCCACTTCTGGTTATTTGTCTGAATAAATCCAAAACACTAATTCAAAAAGATATATGCACCCCTATGTTCTTGGCAGCATTATTTATAATACCTGAGATATGGAAGCAACCCAAATGCCCAGTGAGAGACAACTGGATAAAGAAAAGATGGTGCAGGTGGCAAAGATGGCTGCTCTCTAACAAAGGCTGAGTGCCTTTGCTCCCAGCCACAGACCGAATTTACAACTGAAATACTGCATATTCAGCTTGGAAAAACAAGAGAAGTAAAGCTGATTGGAAATATTCTGTCTAAGGAGCACTGAAGAAACAATGTAGAGACCAGTAAGAAAGGAGGGGTTACAGGAAGGGGAAATCCCTCCTGGAGCCCATGTGTGACTGTAAGGATAGGGATAGTGCTTACAAAGCTCTCTCCCCTTGGGAATGTGGACTGGCATCAAAATGCAGAGATATCAAATCTTGAGCAGTGGAGATGGGAAGGAGGGCCCGGGCAGCATGGGGCAGAGGGATCCAGAGAAACAGTCTGCCTGTGAGGTGGCGTCCTTACCTTCTCAGTGAAAAAATGTGCCTAATGGCTGTAGCCCCAGCAGTAGAGATTCACTGGGCTCTGACTTCTTGAAAGGGCTGTGCCATGGTGTCTGGCTCCAGAATAGAAAGGGGCCAGTGGGCTGCACCCAGCAGTGGTCTAAAGGGACCCTCTGCTTTCCGATATGAAATTGTACAGAGCTCCAGGAAGCATCTAAACTGTGTAATGCAGGGAAGGGGAAGAGGGCCTTCCTGCCACCAGAGAGATTGAAGCTGCTGGCATTGTAGAGAGGGGAATTTTTTGACCTGTACTAAAATCAGCTGGGATCATGAGCAGAGCTGGGAATCTTGGTACCAGCTTTAATGAAATCAGCTGTGTAGTAAACCAGAATGGGGCTGACTTTGTGATCTCTCCTGCTTGGACCAGAGGTGCAAGGATGCGAGGTCCTCGCAAAGCACATTTTCTGCTTGTTTCTTTATATGTTTTTGAAATATGGAGGGCACTCCACAGCATACACCAGGATAGCTTATGTTGAGGAGACAGACCAGTGGGAGCTGGACTTTGTGTATGCATTGTGGAGAGGCTGAGTTGAACTCCCTGGGAGTTTGGACAGAAAGAACTGGGAAAAGAGGGGTGGAGCATGTCTACCTGTCTGCAGACTAGGAGCACAACCCTCAACAGAAAAGGGGCTGGATCAGCTCTCTGAAGCCCCAGCTACACCAGCTGGGCACAATTCCTTGGTAGAAGGGAGAACAGCTCAGAGAAGGATATTTCAAGAGTAAGACTTTCAGGGACTATTGTTTGGGACCAGGAATAAATGCTTAACACCCCTCCTGGGGTCTGGGCAGGCTATGTGCTCACTGGAGTTTCTTTTGACTAATCCCACTGAGCCTAGGCCAGCTAAAAGTGCCCATACAGAAAAGGCAGCAGAATCCAATCTAAAACCAGTGATCAGGTCATTTTACAGGGAACTAGATTAAGAGGATATGGTAGAGACTGAGGAATCAACTTTGAAGCAGAGTTTAATTTCCCCTCAGTGAGTGTCTGATGGCTAAATCTCTAAGTAAGGGGCCCACTGCCTCCATCCTAAAGACTCTTTTTGGAAGACACTGGAGAAAGACCAGGCAACCACAGGGTGAGGCAGAATAGCTGAAAGGTGGAGGCACTTTGCAGAGAGCCTCAGACCAGGCAGCTACAAAAGGACAGCGAGAGCCTGGCTGGAGTGGTTCAGTGGTTGAGCATTGACCTATGAACTAGGATGTCATGGTTCAATTCCCTGTCAGGGCACATGCTGGGTTGCAGGCTTGATCCCCAGTAGGGGGTGTGCAAGAGGCAGTCAATCAATGATTTTCTCTCATTATTGATGTTTCTATCGCTCCCTTTCCCTTCTTCTCTGGAGAAAAAAAAGACACTAGAGCCAAACTTGGACAGCTCCTGGCACCAGCTGATACAAAAGTACCTCCCTGGAGGCCTGAAATGAACATACAAAACAGTGAGCCTTGGACATCATGAGCTACCCAGATGAACTTCATTTGGCTGGCTTTAAATAAATGTGGTTTTTTTTTCTCCTTTTTTTTCCTTTATTTGTTGGTATTGTTTTGCTTGTGTTTTTTGTTGTTGTTATTCTTTTTCCACTATATTCTTGATATTCTCTGCTTTACTGCTTTGATGTTATTATAATTATTAAGTTTATTGTTTTTCTCTCTGGTTTCATCCATATGTTTTGTTAGCCTCCTTCCTTACTCTATCTTTTCCCCCTCCTTTTTATCCTTTTATTTTCCATGATTTCTTTTGTTTTACCTTTCTCTTATTGTTACCTTTGCATAACTTTTTTTCTTTCCCTGTCTTCTTGTCTTTTTTATACTATTTTCCTATTCTTACTCACTACTCTTATTTATTGCTCTCCCCACTATCCTTTCAGAATATATTTTTCTCCCTTTTTATATCACAGTAACCTCTTTATTCAATTATTTTACTGTTATCAACATTATCCTTTTCTCTCTTTTTTGCCTTAGTAGTTGTGCTCTCTCTTCTCTTTCCTAATTCTCTTTTCTCTTTGGTTGTGTTCATTATGGTTGTCAGGATATTTTCTGTTACTGCTTGTTTCCTGTAGGTTTTGTGTTTTTTTCCCCGTCAGCACCCGTACAACAGTTCACATGACATGATAGTAGCTGAGTCTATAGTAGCCAGCATGAGAGGATAGTCCTCCCACAAATCGGGACAAAAACAATCTAGACTCAATCACAATAGGAGATTTCAAATAACCCACAAAAAGGACATGCCTAGAGTATATAGCTCAGAATCACAAGGAAAATTCACCTTTGAATCCCACAGGATATTCATTACAAAAGTCCGCCCCACAAGACTGGGAGGCATAGCAAATATATCTAACACATAGATACAAACACAAATATACAATTAAAATGGGAAGATAAATAACACCTGAAATAAAGAAAAGAAGGGATAACCAGAAAAAGACCAAGATGAGATGAAGATAAGCAAGTTACTAAACATAGAGTTCAGAGTAATGGTTATAAAGATGCTCAAGGAACTTAATAAGAACTACAAGAAACCTAATGGGAACTTCTAGCAATTCAGTGGACACTACCAGGAACTTAATGAAGACAATAAGCATGAAAAATGTTATAGATATTATAATAAGAATCAGGCAGAAATTAAGAATA
>PVJC01052516.1:0-11113 GCA_004026665.1 Murina feae
CGGGTCCTGGGTCCTGCGCTGTCCCGCCCTGCAGCCGCTCTGTGCACTCGGGAGGCCCCTCAGCCCGGCCTGTGCCCTCTCGCAGTCTGGGACCCCTCGGGGGATGTCCACCTGCTGGCGTGCCTGACCAGCCTGGGTGAGGGGCTTTAAGGCTGCCCACAGCTCCCATTGACCCAACGTCCCAGCAAGGCTGGCTGGAGGCAGGTTTCTGGAGTTTATCTTCTATAATTGATGCACTGTTCCTTTAAGACCTGGGGTTTATCTCCTATAATTGATACACTGTTCCTTTAAGGCGAGGCCTCCTAGTACTCGTACTAAGGAAGCCTCCTCTCTGCCTCACCTCACAGTGTCTATAATGAAACAGTTGTTACTTTTACTGGTTAGGCCCGGGCTGCTATTTCCTTCAGCTCCCGAGGAGTCTATGATTGTTATATTGTTTCAAATCTGTGTTTCGTTAGAGCCATTTTAAGTGGAGCGGGCGCAGCTTCACTTTCGCTCCTGCCGCAATGGAAACTGCCGTTTACTCAGGTCCGTGAGTGGCGGCCTCCATGTTGGCTGGGTTAATTTGCATATAGCCGCTCTGATTGGCTGGTGGGCGTGGCTTACCTGTCTCGGAGAAACGGTTAATTTTAATATGTCACTTTTATTAGTTTAGATATATATATATGAGCCTAAGCAACTGGAATGACTGAAGCAACCAGGATGACTGGAACAACTGGTCACTACAATGTGCACTGACCACTAGGGGGCAGATGCTCAATGCAGGAGCTGCCCCCTGGTGGTCAGTGCACTTCCACAGCCAACCTCCCCAGTCAGCCAACCTCCCGAGGTCCCTCACCCTGATCGGTTTACCGCCCACCCACCATGGTGGCAGCATGGCGGCAAGGGAAGGAAGAGGGGGGGAAGTGGGGAACTGTACAGTGTCAGGGTACCAACAATGGGAGTGGCGATGTCTGGCGTCCATTCCTTCTGGTCCCAGCCTGGTGACCATCACCTTCCCTCTGGCCTAGCCCTGATAGGCCTTGGCCCTGATTGGCCCTGATCACCAGCCAAGCCTAGAGACCCCACCCATGCATGAATTTCTTGCACAGGGCCTCTACTACAATATAATGCTTTTAAATATGGTTCCTCAAAAGGAGAGATACTTGGAGAAATAATAAAAAATAAATATCCAAATGTATAAAAATCTTCATATCCAAGAAGGTCATCAGATATCAAATCAAATCAAACATAAAGAAAGTCACATTGAGGCACATCATAATCAAGTCGCCAAAAACCAGTGACCAAGTGACTTTCAAAAACCGCTGGAGGAAGAATTAGACACACACCTTATAGAGAGTAGAATAAAAATAAGAATGAGAGCAGGTTTTTCATCAAAAAACTACATGATTTGAAGACAATAGAGCCACATGTTTAAAAGGGTAAAAGAAAAATTTGTTATTAAAAAGACAGTAAAATAATACATTAAAATAAAGAGATAAACCATATAGTAGGTTAAAAGACATACATTTTTAAAATGTTAATTCTTGCCAATATGGTATATAGGGTCAAAGGGGATCAAACCTGCAATCCAGGTTTATGCCCTCGACCCTCCAATGCGCAGGCCAATGCTCTAACCCATGGAGCCATACCTGCCAGGGTGCATCACTATATTTAACAAAAAAAATTATTTGGCAATTGAAATTAAAAATATTAGTTTTAATAACACTGTACACATAAAAAATATTTACAGATAAATTAACAAAATATGAAAGATGAGTACACCAAAAATTACACAACATTATTAACAGAAGTTATGATTAATTGGTTGTCAACAAAGCTGCCAATGTAATTCAATGAGAAAAAACAGTCTTTGTAACAAATGGTGCTAGAAACATTGGATATCCATATGGAATATAATAATTTTAACCTTTTCCCCACATCACATACAAGATTAACTCAAAATGAAACATAGGCCTCAATCTAAGAGTAAAAGCTATAAAACTCCAAGGAGGGAAATAAAAGAAAATCTTTGTGATCTTGAATAGACAAAGATTTCTTAGCTAGCCCCCCCCCCTGCCTCCCCCCCGCCCCCCACACACACACATACAATAAAGCATAAGAAGAGGGGGGGGATGATAAATTGGCCTTCAACAAAATTAAAAATATTTTCCTTCGAAAGATACTAAAAAGACTTGGAAAAAATATCTGCAAATCACATATTTGGTAAAGTAATTGTATCCAGTATAAACTATTCTTAAAACTCTCTAAGCTCAATAATTAGAAGATAAACAAACTGATTTTAAAAGGAGAAAAAGATTTTATAGACCCATCACCAAAGACTAAATGTGCATGGCAAATGAGCATGGTGAAACCTCTTCAGGATAACTAAGGCAATGCTTGGGTTGTGATCCTGGCTCAGTCACTTACTTCTCATATGAACTTGGACAGGCTTACCTCTTTATCCTTCTTTGCCTCAATTTCCTCACAGGTAAAATATCAATAACAATCTATCTTCATTGAATTAAGTTAAAGATGAAAGATTTTTAATGATATAAAGGGCTCAAAAGAAATGCCTGCCACATAGTAAATGTGAATAAATATTGGTTATAGTTGTAATTATTCAGACCTCTCTGCCTGGAAATTTCTTCTGGGAAAATTTCTGACCATTGCGATTTTTTCTATGATCACATATTTTCATACTGTTAATCTTTCTCAGGAAAGAGGGAAGTGATGGGGAGCTTAAGTTTTGACTTGCTATTTTGAACATTAAATAAAATAATTTTTGCAAGTTACTTAGCTACATGTTTGGCATGCAGGCCATCTTCAATATTGTTAATTAGTATATATTTTCTTCTAGATGTCTAGCATGGAGTTGGGTCCATAGATTGTACTGTAAAGCCATCGCTAGATATATAGGTGGGTATTTAGGCTTAAGCTTCTACACACAAGGGATTGTATTTCTGGCACTCTTGATACAGCATCATAGGACCCCTAATTCACTAGGTTTTTAATAAATATTGTTAGCTGCCTCTGGAGAGGAGAACATTAGCTGATTGCGGGTCCTTGACAGCAAATTTTCCACAGGAGCTGAGGTGAGAGATTTAGTGGGAGTAGCACTAAATGTTTTAAGCATTCTTGGAAAATCACAATTACATTGATTACGCGCTCTTAGTGGAACATTCGCTGGAAGCTGCACCCCTCCGAGGCACTGAGTGCTGACAAGTTTTCTCTAATCTGTCTGAAGGTCTCCTCAGGCTTCCCTTGCCAGTCACTGGCATTTCAGAACGCACAGTCTGGGTTGGGGGCGCTGCCTGTGACTACAGAACAGAGCAAAGCTAAGAGGCCTTTAAGGGGATTGAACCTACGACCTGATCCTCATTAGCACAATGTTCTAGCCGACTGGGAAATAATGCAGACTCCTTGAGTGTTAGCAAATACTGACCTACTTAGATATGAGGGACAAAAGCACACATTTTCCCTCCGACATCAGCACAATCTGTCTCTGGGAACTGAAAGGACAGAGAAAGAAAGCCCTTTTACAGGGAATTTCTGGGTCAATAACTCTCATCTCCTGCTCCTACAGTAATTGCTGGATTATGTTCCTCAATTATTCCTCTATCCAATAACTGCTGCTCTGCCTACCCACCCATGTTCCAACAAATATTAGACAGCATGTCAAGCCATTTGAAGGCCCTGTGACATCAGTCATCTTCATACAATTAGATCCTTCTGCTTAGAACACTGGCATTACTCTCCACCTTCACCCCTGCTCATCGCCTTCCCTGCTTGGCTAACATGTACTCATCCTTCCTGCATCAGCAAGTTGTCCAGGAAGTCTTCGTGAATTCTGAGGCCTGGGTTTTGTACCCACCCTACATGCACCTCTGCACTCCCAGACTCCCTCAGTGCAGTACTTACTATATTGTTCTGACAGAGCCTGTGTGCTCTGTCCCCCACTCGCCGTATCCCCACCCTACCTCCACCCCCCAGTGCTGGAAGCACCTTAGGTAAAAGAGCTATGCCTTGTGCAGAGTTGAATCCTATCAACACTGTGCCTGGCATAAAGTAGAAATTCAATAAATATTTGTTGAATGGGTAAATGATTGAAGGAAATTCCATTTTTCCTCTCACATATTAAATACCTTAAATTATGCTAAGTGCTATTTAAATGTAAATAAGTAGTACTTACATCCAGCCATTCTAAAAGGCACTTCCCAGGCACTTTTGCTGAAGCAGGATCAGAAAGTGTTTTAGAATCATATGGGTCTGAATTTAATTTCCAGGTTATTGTTAACTACCTGTGTCTGAATATTTCTAAAATGAGAATAACAATACCTGCCTAATAGAGTTATTGAGAAGGTAGAATAAAATATATGTATGAAGTTTCTGCTGCTCAAAAAATATAAATATGTTCCTGTTTTCCATTTTCTGATGAAAATTTTTAAAATTAAATATATTTTATGTAATATATATTTGATTTTTTAATACTTTTTTCAAATTTCACACACAAATGTAAAATTTAGGAAAGCATAAAAAAATCAAATTAAATATATATTTGCTTTTTTCTTTTACTTTAGAAAATCTGAATAGCCTGATTTCCATTAAATAAATTGAATTTATTTTCAAAAACATCAACAAAGAAAGTTCCAGGTCCATAACTTGTTAATTTATAATTTTTAAGATTCTATATATTTCAAAAGTTGTATAAAACTTTGATAAGGAATGGAAACCAAAGATATAGTTTTTAGTTCAATTTTTGGTTGCTCTTGGAAAACTACAGATGGATGACTGAACAACTAATAAAATTAGATAAATAATATCATATTTGTTGAAAACTTAAATATGAAAGTCAATAATTTCATAGAATGCGTAAAGCCAAAGTGGTTTATATTTAAGATGAATCCTCATGACTTGTTGCTTACCTTTTCCTTAGGCTCTGTTTCCTAGATTAGTAAATAGAGAGGATTCTCCTTTTCAAGATAATTAAAAGGTTTATAATTTATATATATCAAGTTACCCACCCAGAAGAAGCTAATTGTCTCTGAACACTGACGTTGTTCTCTGAAAAGCACCCAGGCTATTACAGAGGGCACTAGACTGTTGCATTGTGCCACAGGCGAGTTCCTTCTTAAGTGAAGTCTTCCTTACCTATTGGTTCCTGCTCCTAAGCCATTCCAGTTATGATGAATTCCTTCCTGCCCTGGTTTCCCATGACACTTCATTCATCCTGTCAGGACAGCAGACGTGTGCCTATTGCAGCCATACAGCCCAACTATTATAGTAAAAGTTTGTTCCCCACATACTTAGGTAGGTCTCCAACATAGTGACTGTGTCTTACGCACCCTATTTCTCCTCACATAGTTTCCTAGCAGTAGGGTAAAGAATGAATAAATGAATGCATAAATGTGTGAATAGTAATGATCCACTTGGGACCTTCAGGATAAAACAACTTTGAACAGGGACTAATGTGGAAACTACAGAACAGATATTCATAAACCATAGGCAGAAGGCCACACAGACAAATATATGAAATAATGACTTTCAGATATTGGACAAAAAGCAATGGAAGATTGTGATTACTGAGAAAAGTAACATAAATGATATGATCCCTACAAATCCCCAGACTACCTCTGGAGGCAGTGTGAAGGCTACAGCTCAGGGAAAGAAGAACCCAGAGCCTAGGGAACACAGCTAAGAAGAGAGAAATCCAAGTATGAGTAGAATTTGGGGGCACAGTATTAGAGAAGAGGGAGTTGCACAGCATCAGAGATGAGAGAGAGAGAGAGCTCTGGAGATCTGCAGATGAGTATCCGTGAATCTAGTTGAGTACTCAAGGGTCCCAGGTTCGATTCTGGTCAAGGGTATGTACCTTGGTTGCAGGTACATCCCCAGTAGGAGGTGTGCAGGAGGCAGCTGATCGATATTTCTCTCTCATCGATGTTTCTAACTCTCTATCTCTCTCCCTTCCTCTCTGTAAAAATTCAATAAAATATTTTTTAAAAAAAGAATGAAGAGCATAGATTTGTGGATAAATGTGTAAGATTTTTTTCAATTTTAAAATTCCTTTAAAATAACTATTTAATTAGAAATAATAATAAATTTATCAGTTTATAACATATGTATTATAAAATGTATGACAAAAACCAATAAAAGGAATAGAAAGGTGAAAATGGATATACACTGTTGGAAGGTTCTCTGACCACACATGAAGTGATATATGTTTTTTAAAGGTAGACTCTGGTAATGTAAAGACGTATTTTTTAAGCCCTAGAGCAACCACTACACTTAAATAAATAAATAAATAATAGATAGATAGATAAATAGATAGAGCAAAGGGTTTGGCCTGGAAGTCATAAGCATAGTTAGAATACATAAAAGTGTAGTCAATTTAAAAAAGCAAGAAAAGATACACAAATAGAAAGAAATAGCAAGATAGTAGAGCTAAATCCAGACATATTGATAACTACAATAAAATTAATAATTGTATTAAACAATCTAATTGTAAAGCAGAGATTATATTGGATAACAAAGCAAAACCCAACTAAATATTGTTACAAAACCCATCTCAAATATACATAAATGAAGGTGAAAGGAATTAGCCAAAGCCCATGGACACAGGCAATGCTGTGGCAAAGGCCAGGGGTGGTGGGGGGCTGGGAGCTGGGTGGAAGTGGGCAAAGGGGGGGGGGGGAATGGGGAACATTTGTAATAGGGTCAGCAATTTTAAAAAAGTAAAAGAATCGGAAAAGATACCATGAAAATAGTAAACATAAGAAAGTTTGATTAACTGTATTTCCTACTCTCAACCAAAGTAGAATTTGAGAAAAGAAAAAAGTGATTAAGAAGAATATTTTATAGTAATAAAAGTATCTATTTATTATTGATATAATAATCCTAAATCTGTGTGCATTTGAAAGCAGAGTTTCAAAATACATGCACTGATATGAGACAAATTCACAGTTTGAGGTGGAGACTCCAACACTCTTACTTAATAATTAATATAATAGAAAATTAGAATATAAAAACTTGAACAATGTCATCAACTAACTTGACCTAATTATTGAACATTCTACCTAACAACATCAGAGTGAACATGTTTTTAACTGTACATGAAATATTCACCAAGGTAAGCTATAGTCTAAGACATAAATCCCTATACATTGTTTACATCTATAAAAATTGAAATCTTAGGGATTAAAAAATATTTTCTTTGACACTTCAATGGAATTAGATTGGAAATCTAAAAAAATGATATTGAGAAGATATTCAAATAGTAGAAAGTAACACATAATTAAATAACCCTTGGGCCAAATAAAAGTCTAAGAAAATTTGAAAACGCTCCAAAAATTGACCTTCAGTTAAAGCACAACATAAAATCAGTAGGATACTTAGAGTAAAATTTATTACTTTAAATGCTTATATTAGAAACCAACAATGAACTGAAATCAGTGATTTAAGGTGGTTTAAGGATTTTGAAAATAAACATGAAAAGCAAATAATATAAGGTGAGCAGAAAGAATAAAGATAAAAAATATTTTATCAAACAAATAGAAACCAAAACAAGAGAGAGAATTGGTATAAACAAAATTTTTGTAAATAAAGTTGATAAACTTCTAGTAAGAGCGATTGGGAGAAAAAAAGAAAGGATCCAAACTATCAATATCAAAAATGAAATGAGAACATCACTATAGATCTTGATGCATTAAAAGGAAAACACAGAAAAAACTGAGAATAGCTTTATGCCAATACATTTGACTTCTGAGAAGAAATTAAAATTTTCCTGAAAGTCACAAATTTCCAAAGCTCATTCAAGATGAAATAGTATATCTATTAATCTTTCTACAAAGAAAACAGTAGGCCCAAGATAGAATCAGTGTTGATAATGAATTCTACCAAACATCTAAGAAAGAAGATGCAAATTCTACACAAACATTTACAGAAAATAAAAGCTTTACATTGATACAAAGAAATTAGAAAACTATAAGCATTCCTAACAAAAATGGTAGTGAATCAAATCTCCCAATATATAGAAACTAATACGTTGTAACCAACTAGAGTTTACCCCAGAAATTCAAGTTTAGTTTAATTTTCAATACCAATTAATAAACTTTCCATATTAACAAACCAAAACAACAACAACCTTGGTAATAGTATCAATGTATGGAAAAAAATATTTGACAAAATTTACCATCCATTTTCAGAAAACAAGAGATAGAACGGACTGTCACGCCTGATAAAAAGACATCTTCAAAAATCCTTTCTTCCTAAATTTTAGAACAAGGCAAAAGATGTCTGTTCTCACAACTTCTAATCAACATGTTGGAGGCAATAAATAATATAGAAATAAGGGGACAGGATTAGAACCCACTGATAGTAGTGGGTTCTTCATCTACATTCTACCTCCTTCTCCTATAAAACAATGGGAAGGATATTTTATTCTATTCTTGTTGGAAGATTTGTTTCATAGTTGTAGTTCAAGATGAAAACAGCTTTACCCGTTGGGAAAAGTCATGGATGCCATCTTATGCTCAGCATACACTATTAAAGATCCACCTCTGTTCAACAGCTCTCTTTATACCCACTATCCTGTACATTAGGGCTTGGGAGGAGGCTCTAAAAGTTTATGCAACAAAAATACATCCAATAAAATAAGCAAAACCCATCCAACAAAATAAGCAATGTAAAGAAAAATAATAAAAAAATGCCTCTGTAGAAATATTTTGCTTTCAAGCTCCAAACAAGAGCTTGACATTTAAAACATCTAAGCAATTAGCTTGAAGTTGCAAATTAAGTTAAAAAATAAAATGGGAGAGAGAAGGAGTTGGTAAGCTTTCAAAGAAATCCTGTAACTCCATTTACATTCTGACCACAGAACCCCGAACCCCCTGTAACCTTTGTCTTAGACATTCCTCTGCTTGCTATTAGACAATCTGTGCCAGTCTTCCATGGCTTCCTTAAATTAGAAGGTCTACTGGGATTTCCTTTGAGGACAACATAATGCTTTTTGAGACCAAGCTGAATTGTTGGAGACAAGGTGGGAGTTCCTCAAGCAAACAAAGGGAATAATTGGAAGCACTCGCACTAGGTCACAAAGCAAGCTCTCCAGAAAATCAGTCTTCATCTTCTAACCTCTCTCTGGAGGTTGGCAAGAATGCTTAGGACTTCTTGAGAGAGATTATGTGGGTGGTGGCTCCATGGCAGCAGAGCTGCATGTCAGCATGTTGACTCAAGGAAAGCACACAAGCTTTTCCAAACGGAGAAAAGAGAATGGAGGCTGCTGGTGCAAAGGTGACGCTGGCATCAGGTGCTTGGGATGTTTTCTACCCTTCGATGGGGCAAGACACTTGCTTCTTTAGAAGAAGTGAATAGGTGTCTACCTTGCTTTATTTTCATTGAACAAAGAATCATCCTGATTCTCATTTCTCTCAATGGTGAAGGCCAAAGGCACGGGAGAAATGTGGGCAGTCACTCAACAAGTAAAGAGGGCTGATTTTATCAGTTCATTTGCAGATATTAACTAAGTGTCCTAATGTGCAACAAGCATACTACAAGAGGCTTCACTGAGAAGGATAAAAAAGAATAGCCATTACTAATAGCCAGATTTTATTGTATGTTTACAATGTATGAGTAGGCACTGTGGTAATGATTTTATGGGTCTTATCTTTTTTAATCTCAACACTATCTTATGTTAGCATTTGCATTTTCCAGATGATGAAATAGAGACTTGAAAGCTTAGCAGCTTGCTTGCTGACTAAAGATACTAAGTGTCAAAGCCAGTTTTGAAACTCGTTTTACTTAATTCCAGTGTCTGTCTAAACATTATTCTAGAAGGGACAAAGCTGTTCCTCATATCAAAGCAACGTGTTTTTTTCCTCTAGTTAGCTTCACCGCAGATTGCCAGCCAGTCAGAATTAGCCATGAGCCTCAGAACCTGACCCGACAGAAATTTGAAACTCTTACTATTCCCATATCTCCTGTTTCCGCCAAGTTTGAAGAGCTCCTCAATTTAAGAGGAATACCACTGGCGGGGGCCCTCCTACCCCCGCTCTACTCCATTCAGTGATTTCATGTTCAACACCATGCTCTCCTTTCAGTTCACAGAAGCAGAGCCCCGGGAAGGTCCATGGATAATATTTATGCAGATAAGTGAATTACTATCCAGAGTGAGAAGGTCAGTTTTAGAATTCAGAATCTGAAATGCATTAGCTCTAATGAAGGTTGCTGAAGTATGTTCCTGCCTGTTAGCAGGTTTATCAGAGATGTGCTAGGCTCGTTTTGGAATCAATAAATCATACATACATATACATTTGGAAATGAGTTATACTGATCCAACTGTCGAAGCCTCCAATACAATACAAATGGTTATATTATTTTATTCATTCATTAGCTATAAAGCTCCTATTATGTCTTAAGCACAGTGGTAAGACCTAAAGATACAAATAAGAAAGATACTGTTGAAATCAGGACTGGTTTACAACACAGAGGAGCAGTGAATCGTTGGAAACTTCCATATTCTCCTGAATAGCTGACAAGACTAAGACGCACCAATCAGAAGAGCAGAAGAAGTGAATGACCCTCACTACTGCACATTTCTCTCTTTTTTTAATTTTTCTTTTTTGAAAAAAAATTTTGTTTCTTTTTCTTTTTTTCCATTAAGAAACTATTTTTTGTCTTTTTCCTCACGTGATTTTATCTTTTTAATTATTGTATCTTTATTTTTAATCAATATTATTACTACTATTTTTTTTCTTTTTCTAAGAGTCATTCTATTTTATCTTTATATTATTTTGAGATTAGTGTTCTTCATTTTATTTTCAGATTTCCTATAGCATCATTTTGTTATACTAGGGTTTTTTTTTTTAATTTTTGGTGAGACTGTCTCACTTTTCTTTTTTTGTTTTTTGGTTGTATTTTGGTTTTGGTTATTTTTTCTTTAATTCTGTTTCTCCTAACCTTGTTAGATGTTAATTGTTAATTGATTGATTAGTTGATGTACTCCATTCATCTCTAGGTCTTTGTAGATGTCAGTTGTTGCTACTAGTAGCTATTCTATTTGAGTTTTCTCCCCATACAATCTCTTCCACCCTTCTATTTCATTCTTTTTTTATCGCTCTTACCTTTTTTTTTTTTT
>PVJC01052517.1:0-11114 GCA_004026665.1 Murina feae
TGACTTGTCCATGGTATTTGCACTGTTCCTTCCTGCTTCCCAGTTGAGCAGTGAATCTGGCCTCTGTGCCTATCAGTAGCTGAATAAGTATAATTCAAGAGTACAAGTCACTTTCTATACATTTCGTAATTTTTATTAAAATTATCTACTTAAGAGGGATTGTGGACCATTGCTTTTTTTGATTTTTTTCTCTTTAGATATCTTTATATTTAAAAAAGAAACTACTGGTAAATATTGTATAATAATTTAAAACACCCTCCTCAGTTTACTGATTTTCTTTAGCCTGTTTTTCAAATTCTGGCTTTAAAAATTTTAATTTGCATGGCTAACTAACTAACAATATTTATTTATAATTATTTTCCTGCTTCTAGTATGTAGGTAGCATGCTTCTAGATGATCGGAACCATATCTTACTCATTTTTATGTTCGATAATGCATAGTAATTGTTTGAATTTAATAAGAACCAGCATTTGTTTATTGAATTGAATTAAATGGTACATTGCAATAAATTTGAAGACTCCAGCAGCCCCATAAAACTACCATTTTTCTATGTCATGTTTTATTGAATTCCTGTTCTTATCAGTTGCAATATAAAACATAGAGACGGCATTGTGGTATTTTTTGGTTTTGTTTTTTATTGATTTCAGAGAGGAAGGGAAAGGGAGAGAGAGAAAGAAACATCAATGAGAGAGAAATCATTGATCACTTGCCTCCTGCACGCCCCACACTGGGGATTGAGCCTGCAACCTGGGCATGTGCCCTGACAGGGAATCGAACCATGACCTCCTGGCTCATAGATTGACACTCAACCACTGAGCCACGCTGGCTCAGCAAGACCACATAGTTTTTAATCTACCCCCAGTTTTTCAAAGCTGTTGACAATCTATAAGAAATTAAATCTATTTTCAATTCCAACAGTGCTGGGAGATCAGGCAATTTAGATAAAATTCTTCATCAGTGTTTCCAGTGTCAAGATACAGTTTCATTATACAGACTTGTTCTGCTATCCATCGAGGAGTCCATGGCGAATGATATGGATAAAGAACTCATGAAACAGGTAAAGCTATCAAAGGAAGTAGTAAATTTATCAAAGGAAGATGATTTTGCTTTGTTTGCATTTACATGTGAATTAAAGTAAGTAGCAAATTTTGGTAAATTTGTGCTTAACTACATTTCAAGCATATACAGGAATGTGTGCTTGTGTCCAGAAGTGATATCTTACAAAATTTGCATTTTCCTGATTATCATTGAGATTTTTTTTTATCTTTTCATGTTCATTAATTATTCTTGTTTCCTATATGTGACTTCTTTGTTCAAGTCCATTAAATGTTTTTTAATTGAGTTGTTCGGATCTGTGAGCATTCTTAAGTGTTCTGCATGCTGACTACAAATCCTGTTAGAGAGTTTTCAGATGTCTTTTTCCTTATCTTTCCTTGTCTTGTCTTTTAACTTTATGGTGTCAAAGTTTTATCAGCAGTTGCTTTTATGGGTTATGCCTGTGTATCTATCTTCTTTTAAAAATCCTTTGCTATCATAAAAGTGTTCTCATATGTATTTTCCCCCTCAAAATATTTGACAGTTTTGTTCTTCATGTGTAAGCCCTTAATTCATGTTGATTTATTTTTGTTTATTGTATGAGGATGGAATCTACTTTTTAATCTTTTACTACTAGTACGTGGCTGTTTTACTAAATAGTACATCTTTTCTACTGATGTAGAATGCTATGTAGAATGCTATCTGTTGAGTGCAAGAATATAGACACATGAGTCCATTTCTAGGCTTTTCTTGTTCCATTTTGCCTATTCCTTGCCAATACCAGTGTCTTACCTATTAGAACTTTAAAGTGAACTTTAACATTTGGTTGGACAAGCTCCCTGTTAATATTATTCTTTACGATTTTGTTGGCTAATTTCCTGTGTGTATTTCTAGAATTGGCTCAGCAAATGCCTTGGAAACTTATTTTGGCATTGCATTGAATTTAGAGATAGAGTTAAATAAATTATATGTCTTTCCTCTATGGAAAGCTAAATAACTCTTCATTATTTAATCATCTTCTTTAGTGACTTTCAATAAAGGTCTACACATTCTTTGTTAAGGTTTGTTTCTAAGGACTCTGTAGTTAAAATAGTATTTTATTTGTTTTAATTTTTATTAAAGAGTAGTTGGCATACAACAGTATATTAGTTTCGGGTGATTTGACATTTATTTACCTTATGATGTGATCACCACACTAAGTCAAGTAACATTTGTCACCTTGCCAAGTTATTACAATATTATTGACTATAATCCCTGTTTAGTAGCTTATTTATGTTATAACTGGAAGTTTATACCTTATTCCCCTTCACCGTTTTTACCCCTTGAGGATATAGAAAAAAGGAAAACCTAATGCACTGTTGATAGGATTGTGAATTGGTGCATCCACTATAGAAAACATTATGGAGATTCCTCAAAAAATTAAAAGAACTACCATACAGCCCTAACCGGTTTGGCTCAGTGGATAGAGTGTCGGCCTGCGGACTGAAGGGTCCCGGGTTCAGTTCCGGTCAAGGGCATGTACCTTGGTTGAGGGTGGGCACATCCCCAGTAGGAGGTGTGCAGGAGGCAGCTGATTGATGTTTCTCTCTCATCAATGTTTCTAACTATCTCTCTCCCTTCCTCTCTGTAAAAACATCAATTAAAAAATTAAAAAAAAAAACAAAACTGCCATACAACCCGACAATTTCACTTCTGGGTATTTATCTGAAGGAAACAAGAACACTATTTATTTGCAGTAGCCAATCTTTGGAAGCAACCTAGATGTTCATTGATAGATGAATAGATAAAGAAGATGTGGTACAGATACACAGGGGAATATTACTCAGCAATAAAAAAGAATGAAATCTTGCTATTTTTAACACCATAGATGGAACGAGAGGGTATTATGCTAAGTGAAACGTCAGACAAAGAAATAAAATAACATTTTTAAATTGTTTGTTATTAGTTAAATTCAGTTTTAATTTTTGAAAACTTACTTTATATTTAACAACCTTGTTGAACCTTAATAGTTTGAACCTTGATCCATTTTTATGTTAATTTCTCAACTTGGGAGCTCCTGCCTTTTCATCTTACTTTCTAGCTCATAAGTATCCCATGTCTGTGGGCTAATGTTTTCCTCACGTATCTCTTCCCTGAGAGTACAGCCCTTGGAAGGTCCTGGTGTTGGCAAGCATTCTAGTTCCACCTCTTTGCCTCGTGGGACACATGGGCTCACCTTCCATCCCCGCCGTGGGTGTGAAAACGCAAGCCCTGAAGTTGCTGGGGCGGCTGCCTGTCCCTCTCCCCACTTTCCCAGGGACAGCTTCCCTAGCACTTAGCCCTCTGTTTTTCACTTTCCTATCATTTTTGGCACCTGGAGGATTTCCCTGTCTTTCCCCCAGCTCCACTGTGCTTTTAGAAATATTTTGTTATATGTCATCTGACAATATCAAGCGTTTGCAGTAGAAGGGCTATTTTCTTCCACCATTTTCCCAGAATTGGGACTTTGTCATTAGTTTTAATAAAACATTTCCTGCAGTTTTAACTTTCACTAAAATGTTTCTACATGTATCTTATCTTCGGCATGCTACATTTTATATAGACACTATTGTCAGCCTTAAAAAAAATCAGCCAGTTATTTCATTAGCAAAATGGGTTTATTCAAGAATGGCAGAGAATTGCAATTGGGGACAAGCAAGCTACGGCAAAACCATAGGCAAGTCCAGATAATGAAGAAGGGCTTGTTTTTATGAGGTTTTAGAAGGAAATTGGGGAGAGTTGTTTTAAACAAAAGTTCATTGGAGAAGAACAAGAGCAGGAAGGGGTCCTCTTTTTTTCTAAAAGCGGGAGATGAAATTCCCATGTGATTAATGTCCTCCCTTGTTAAAATAATTCTCCTCCTTCTTCCTGCTGGTCATGCAGGCTGCAAGGGAGGGAGAGGTGCCCGAGATGCTCTCCTTTAAGGGCTGCCTGACACTTTAAATGAAATGTCCTTTATTCATTTTCACTCTGTCATAGTCTTGATTAGTGTCTTTTGGGAAGTGTGTTACATTCTAAAATATCTGTTTCTTTAATAAATCATTTGAATTATAAATTTGAATAAGAAATCAATATGCTTAAAAGAATTGTGGAAATTTTAATGGCAGTTAGTTATGTAAAAAAATACTTGGTGATCATTGTTAATGTGTTCTTCTACCTAGATTCTCTGCCTCATAAATGTTAGTCATAATGGTGTGAGTGAATCGGAATTGATGGAACTCTATCCAGAGCTGTCCTGGGCTGTCTTGACCTCCCTGATTCACAGTTTACACAAAATGTGTGTGTTGACTTATGGTTGTGGCTTGCTCAAGTTTCAACATCTACAGGTAAATGTTATTTTAATCAGTTGTTTATTTTTACTTACATATGTCTACATATCTACATGCTGTGTTATGCTATATTATACATTATTATTTTAAGTGTTTCAATTGTAAGAAAATTGAAATCTGAAATTTGGTGTTATAAAATTTTTGCAATTATTTCAGCTTAGATGTAAAATTTGGCTAGTATTATTAATTTGACTAATAATATCATATGCAGTATC
Organism: Murina feae; assembly: GCA_004026665.1. Lineage (NCBI taxonomy): Eukaryota > Metazoa > Chordata > Mammalia > Chiroptera > Vespertilionidae > Murina > Murina feae. Next base: position 4,598 of record PVJC01052517.1, read on the forward strand.
TTTATGACATGGTTATTACTTTAAAAGTAATTTTGAGCCCTAACCGGTTTGGCTCAGTGGGTAGAGCGTTGGCCTGTGGACTGAAGGGTCCCAGGTTCGATTCCGGTCAAGGGCATGTACCTTGGTTGCAGGCACATCCCCGGTAGGGGGTGTGCAGGAGGCAGCTGATCGATGTTACTCTCTCATCGATGTTTCTGACTCTCTATCCCTCTCGTTTCTTTCCTCTCTGTAAAAAAATCAATAAAATATATTGAAAAAAAAAGTAATTTTGAAAGAGAAAATGTATTTTTCCCATTTTATGATTTATTGAATTGCAGGCATAGCTATATATGTATTGAGAGCGTGGATTCCGAGTGTCTGTTTACAATCACATTCTTTCGAGCTTAGTAGCTATGGAACGTTGAGCAAGTTCTTTAAGCCTTGGGCAGACTTTTCCAGCATACCATAGGGTTGTGAAGAGAATTAATTGAGATAGATTTTGGTCCTTATGAAGTGTTAGATATAATGTCTAGCACATTGTAGTAAGTGTTTAGGAAAGAGTGACTAATATAATTCTTATCTGCAGTGCCATGGTTAATACACACACACACACACACACACACACAGAAATGAAGTCTTTCATTTGAGCATGCTGTATTATATTTGTAGGTGTGAAATGCTTATAACTTCACAGGCTTATCTTTCTCCTTTATTGTTATTCTTTTTAGTATTTCTTAAATCCATATCTTTAAGACTTTTTTATTGAAGTAAAATTGAAATATAACATTGTATTAATTTCAGGTATACAACATAATGATTTGACATTTACATTTCTGAGATTTTAATGTATGTAATTAAATAAAAATTTGAAATAAATTGCATTTTGAGTTCTTAAAATATTAGTACAGGAATTTTTATTCTCATATGTTTATCACATAAATCCATCCTGAATTTTAAAATATTCTAATGCCATTTCTATTATACAACAGTAAGATTGTAAATTATTGTTTTAGAAATTCATAGTACAAAAAATAGACTGCAGTATTTTTTCTTGTTCTCCCTAGGCTTGGGAAACAGTGAGACTGGAGTACATGGAAGATGCCACCATTATTTCTTCTTATAGGCAGAAGCTAATCAACTACTTCACCATGCAGCTAAGGTATTAAAAGTACCCATATTGTACTCACATAACTTCTGCTACCCACTTTACCTCTGTGTCCTTATTTCTTTCTTAACTTACAACTTAATGTATAAAATTTCATTATTACAAAAAGATTAAATTCTCTCCCTATTTTGTTAATGTCAAAAGACCAAAAGATAAATCCATAATCTACTAGTATAATAAAACTGTAAACTGAAGTAAAATCAGTTTAGGATCACTTTATTACTTTTATTTTATTCCAGTTAAATAGTTTAAAAATATGAGTGTCTGTGTATATCTTTGTGTCCATTTGGGCCCATTGAGGTTTATTTTTAAATCATTCAATTTTAGGAATGTTTGTTTGGTGTCCCTGATTATAACTATTTTCTTAATTAGATTGGTAAACTTTCTGGTTTTGACATAGAGTCAGAGACATATGTTAGATAGTTTTCTTGCTTCAGCATCTGTCTGAAGCTTTTGGAAGCAATGTCATGGCAGGAAGGTACTGTTGAGTATTGTCCCTTCTCTTCTATAGTCAGGACCCAGTGACCTGGAGAAGCGCAGATGAACTCCCGTGGCTTTTTCAGCAGCAGGGAAGTAAACAGAGGTTGCACGATTGTCTTCTCAACCTCTTTGTGTCTCAAAACCTTTATAAAAGGTAAGGAACTTATGTATAGAACACCCTTCCCCAGAAAAACATATTGCAATAGTTGTTCTGCTTAACAACGAAAAAATATGATTTTTAACTTAAAAATTAGTCCAATTTCAGTGCTACCTAAAATATAAAATAGTATGGGAGGAAGTTAAGACAGTTTGCAAATTATCATGAGATATACTTTTTTCCAAGAGAAAAACTAAAAAGACAGAGTATGGCTGCTTCATAAAATCAGAGCTAGAATGATCTTGAGATAGCTTCATACCCAATCTTGCATTTAAGCAGGTTTGACTCAGGGTCACCTAGAAAGGTGTGGTTTATGATATCTGCCTCTCAAGGCCTTCAGAGACCTCCAAGTGTATCTGAGCCCTACAGAGAATCTGATTGATGTTGAGTTTAAAGAAAGGATTACCCTTTAAAAATAAATATATTGTTTTGTCTTTTCTGATATATTTGAATTTGCCAGGGTCAGAGCCACACCTTCTTATGAGCCAGGCTACTGACCTGCTAAATCTCATGAGGGGATTTTTCTGTCTCGCTTAGAAATTTCAACATTTCTCATAACAGCTGCATAATTTTTTTGTTCTTGAGTGAACTCTCAAGTTTCTTTGTTGTACCCTGTAACTTATTTCTTATCTTCATTCCAGTTTTTCATGATTCCTTTGAAATCAGTTTCATTCTTTAATATCATCTACAGATAATTAAGCTTACTTTTATTATCCAATTCCATGATGAAAATACAAAGTAGATATCCTACGATAGTTTGCCTATGTTTCAGTAGTTTCTTCTGTTCTAGTTTCCATCAACTTAAAATAGGTTTTTGGATGAACCCGAATTGATTACATATCCTGAAGCGTCTAAAAGGAATTCTGATAAATTGCTGTTGATGGGTAACCATAATGATGTTGATGGTAGCAGCCCACACTATGGAGTATTTCCTATGTGCCATAACTCCTTACAGTAGCACCTGAGGCAGGTAGTGTCAGTGTCTCCCTCTCTGCAAAAGAGGAAGTTGAGGCGTAAGAGGTCAGACATCCTGTTCGTGATCACACAGCTGGGAGCGGTGGACTCAGGTGACAGTCTGAGTCCACAGTGTTACCTCACTACGCCACACTTGCCTACTAATAAATTGTCAATAACTTGATATGAATTCTGGCGTTTTCACTTGATAATGGCTTTTAAAGTTTGCTTTCCTCTAATTACTGTTATTTGTTGAAACAGAGGACATTTTGCTGAGTTGCTCAGCTACTGGCAGTTTGTGGGCAAAGACAAAAGCGCGATGGCAGCCGAGTACTTCGATTCACTGAAGCAGTATGAGAAAGACTGTGAGGGTGAGGAGAACATGATGTGCTTAGCAGATCTCTATGAGACCCTGGGGCGCTTCCTCAAGGACCTGGGCCTGCTCAGTCAGGTAAGTAGCCGGAGTCAGAGCCAGGGTGGGTTTTTCCTGTTTGCTCTCCCTGCAGGAATTAATGCAGCTTTTATTTGCTGTGCTAATCAGATGGTAGATCTTACACTTTCCTACTTTTCACTCACTTCAGTTGGCCCTTCATATCTTTTCCCCAGGCTGTGGTACCTTTGCAGAGGTCTCTAGAAATTCGAGAAACGGCTTTGGATCCAGATCACCCGAGAGTAGCTCAGTCCCTTCACCAGTTGGCAAGCGTGTACGTGCAGTGGAAGAAGTTTGGCAACGCAGAGCAACTGTACAAACAGGCGTTGGAAATCTCTGAAAATGCCTATGGCGCAGACCATCCACATATTGCTCGTGAACTTGAGGCCCTTGCAACTTTGTACCAGAAACAAAATAAGTAAGATTGAGATTACTGGTACTCTGGTTTTATGGTGGGGCGTTACAGTTCTAAATGTCCTCGTGTTGTAGGCTATGTTTTGTGGCTGGGTACCTTTCCATATCCTATATCTTTTTAATGTACCATGTTCAAATACTGTTTGTTGGTCTGTGTAAAAAATTACAACTGTAAGATCCATCGCTACCTGAAGATGAGTAGAGAATAGAGCATGGACTTTGGAGTCACATAGTTGGAATCTGGGCTCCCTCACTGACTAGTTTTGTAACACACTGAATTACTAACACAAGGGCTACGAACCGCGGTCCCTGGACAAGTCCAGGTGGCCGCCTGCTTTGTAAATAAGGTTTTATGGGAACACAGCTGCATTGTTTTCATTTACATATTGTCTGTGGTTGCCTCCTTGCTTCGGCCATAGAGTTCATTCAGTAGTTGAGACAGAGACTGCATGGCCCACAGGCCTAAATACTACCTAGCCCTTTATAGACAAAGTCTGCTGGTCATAATGAAAAGTATCTATTCGATACCCATTGAATGGCATCTTTTCCTCAATCAGAAATCATTTCTTTTACTCCATCATAACTGATACATATTGGAATATTTTTAACTTTTAGAAATTTTGTTCACACAAATTTTGGATGAATTTCACATTTATCTTTGATCAGAAATTAGCCTGTACAGGAGAAGGTGATATAGCAAGCTACAATTTTAGATTTTCATTTAGATATGTTGTCCTTTAGAAATCCAAAGTGAATTATATCAGTTAAAAAACTGTTAAATGTCAATTACTTGGAGTACTAGGTTTGTTTTGTTAGATTTTTGTTTTATGAAGGATTGTGTTAAAGATTTGTAATTCCATAAAACTAGCATTTCCATATGACAGTGCCAGTTTTAACAGCCAGAAATAGCTTTACACTCGGTAAGGAAGTGCTTTCATTTCACTGAAATATGGTACTTCGGACGTGTGTCTTTTGTTTGACTTACCTTATTTTTTTTTTTTAAAGATATGAACAAGCTGAACATTTTAGGAAAAAATCCTTTAAAATTCGTCAAAAAGCTACAAGGAGAAAAGGCAACTTGGTAATGAGAGATTTCTTTTGTTTTGTGTTTTAAACAAAGAGGAAGAGAGCATCTCTGACTGTCATAATATAGTTGCATAAATCTCACAAGTTTTAAGAACTTTAGATTTTAAGTGACTTCTAGGAAAGTACTGATTAATATTTTTATTTATTTATAACGTGTTTAAATATTAATATTACTGAGAGATACAACTTAGACTCTTAAAAAGTAGAATTATATATTGTGTTAATTATTTTGCAATTTATATGTACATCAAATCATCACACTGTACACCTTAAGCTTACACAGTATGGTATGTCCATTATATCTCTAAATTAAAAAGATATTTTAAGTGATACCTAGTTCATTTGAAGGTTAGACTCTGGATGGTAGGCTTGAAAGCTGCTTCAATTCTTTAAAAGGTTGGAAAAGGGAGTAAAAGTAATATAGTTAACATTTTATGTTGGATTCAAATACAAAAATTCTTACCCTTGAGAACAAAAAAAATTATTTTCACATTTCTAAGCTGTTGATAAAATCTCAATAAAGTATATTTGTTTTAACTTAAAATGCCATGTGCAATTTTTAATTGAAATATCTTTGACATATAAGTTTAAGGTGTACAATATATTGATTGGATACATTTGTATATTGTAATATGATTGCCATTAAAATGATAGTACCTCACCACATCACATATTATCATTTCTTTTTGTGGTAGTAATTACAATCTAGGTCTCTTAGCACTTTTGATGATTATAAAATAGTATTGTTGTCTATATTCATTATTCATTATACATTTGATCTCCAAGACTTACTTGTCTACTAGTTGCAAGTGCTACATGCAGTTTAAATACTTGATGTTTAAGTGGTTAGCAGTGAGACTGGTAAATATCTGCAAGTTAATTCTGTTTCCTGTTCTTTTGAAGCACTTTCTCAGTTCACTTTGCTAAAATGTCTCATAATCATTTTCACAATAGTTTTTAATGAATTTTGGAATGTGATGCCATTAGATTAACCTAGTGATATTTGAAATAATTGTAATCCTCCCAAATGTAACAAAAGGTGAAAGGATTTTGTAGAACCCCAGTATATTGTTTCAGAGCCAGAGATTGCATTTACTTGGTGATTACTGTGAATTTCTTATGTTTGCTCCAGTATGGATTTGCCCTTTTGCGTAGACGGGCCCTCCAGTTAGAAGAGCTCACCTTGGGTAAGGACACACCTGACAATGCGCGGACCCTCAATGAACTGGGTGTTCTCTACTATCTTCAGAATAACTTGGAGTGAGTACCGTGGTGTTTATAATGAAAACAAGTATCCACTTTTCTCTCAGGTGCAAAGGTGTTTCATATTTCTATCAAGTCAAGCTAGAAGAGATCAATAGAAACCACGCCAGATTTCATGTATGATATGAACATAGCCACATTAACAAAGACCATGGCATTTCTTCTGCTGTTTTCTCTCACATGGTTTCTTCAGTAACTGAAACGTTATTCTGTGGTTTCCCTAGTATTTTCCATCTGTTCATGAAAAGTGAGTTTGTGTGGTTATCATGCACGAGACCTCAGAGACTAAAGGAGAATAAAGAGAAGAATGTAGATGGGTGCTAGTTTTCTTCACTTTAAGTGGACATAAAAGACAAAATGATAATATTTATACTTTCTGGGGAAAAAAAGTGTTTGGGGGCTTCTTTGGATGTCAGAAATATATATAATAAATTTGATACTTTGGACATCAAAAAAATATAACAACTATTTAGTCTACTTCACAAAAAGTTCTTCTATTAAAAACTATTAAGTACTAACCCCAAAGGGGGAAAGAGTGACTATCAAAGTCTTTTGTTTGATTTAGGTCTAATTATTATATATATATATA
>PVJC01052518.1:0-11113 GCA_004026665.1 Murina feae
TTGTTCATAATATTTTTTCAAAATCCTTTGTATTTCTATAAGATCAGTTGTTACTTCACCTCTTTCATTTCTGATTTTATTTATTTGGGTCTTCTCTCTTTACTTATTGGTGACCCTGGCTAGAGGTTCATCAATTTTGTTTATCCTTTCAAAGAACCAGCTCTTCATTATGTTGATTTTTTTGTCTCTATTTCATTGATCTCTCCTGTGATGTATATTATTTCTTTCTTTCTGCATATGTTGGACTTTTCTTGCTGCTCTCTTTCTAAATCTTTGAGTTGTAGGATTAGATAATTTATTATCATTATTTTTTCTTGCTTTTTGAGGTAGGCCTGTAGAGCTATGAACTGCCCTCTCAAGACTGCTTTCACTGTATCCTATAGGTTTTGGATTATTGTGTTTTCATTGTCGTTTGTTGCCAGGATGCTTTTTATTTCTTCTTTGATCTCTTTTGTAACCCAATCATTGTTTAATAGCATGCTATTAAGCCTACAGGCATTTTTTTTCATTGTTTTTATTGTATTTGATTTCTAATTTTGTGCCATTTTGATATGATAAGATGGTTGATATGATTTCTGTCTTCTTGAATTTGAAGAGACTGCCTGTGCCACAATATGTGGACTATCTTTGAAAATGACCCATGTGCACTTGAGAAGAAAGTACATTCTGTGCCTTTGGGGTGAAATGTTATGAAGATGTCAATTAATTCCATCTGATCTAGTGAGGCATTTAGGATTGCTATTTCTTTGCTGATTTTTTGTTTAGAGGATTTATTCAGTGGTGTTAGTGGGGTATTAAAGTCCCCTACTATGACAGTATTGCTGTCAATATCTCCCTTGATATCCTACAGAAGTTTTTTTAAAATGTATTTGGGTCCTCCTGTATTGATTGCATATATGTTTATCCTAGTTATATCCTCTTGTTGAATTGCTCCCTTTAGTATTATGAAGTGGCCTTCCTTATCTCTTGTTATAGCCTTCAATTTGAAGTCTAATTTGTCAGATATAAGTATTGCTACCCTAGCTTTTTTTTTCCATTTCCCTTTGCCTGAAAGATATTTTTCCATCCCTTCACTATCAGTCTGTGTGAGACCCTTGTCCTGAGGTGGTTCTGTAGACAGCATATGTATGGATCATGTTTTCTTATCCATTCAGACATACCTTATGTCTGTTGCTTGGAGCATTTAACCCATTTACATTTAACATTATAATTGACTAGAGGCCCAGTGCACAAAAATTTGTGCACTTGGGGGGGGGGGTCCCTCAGCCCAGCCTGTGCCCTCTCAAAGTCTGGGACCCCTTGGGGGATGTCCACCTGCTGGCATGCCTGGCCAGCCTGGGTGAGGGGCTGATGGCTGTTTGCAGGCTGGCCAAGCCTCCCAGTGGGGACCCTCACTCATGGGGGTGTGGCCAGCCTGAGTGCAGGGCTGAGGGCCATTTTCAGGATGCCCAAAGCCCCTTCAGGGTTCAGGTCCTTATTGGGGTGCCTGGTTGGAAACAGGTATCTGGGATTCATTTAACTTCTATAATTGAAACTTTGTAGCCTTGAGTAGAGCTCAGGGCCCACAGGGCCCTGGCTTCCTCCATTGCTCAGGGCAAATCCAGCCCCGTGGCTGCTGTCATCTTAGTTGAGTTAATTTGCATATTTTCTCCCAATTGGTTGGTGGGCGTGGCTTGTGGATGTGGCTTGTGGGTGTAATGGAGTGATAGTTAATTAGCATATTACTCTTTTATTATATCAGATATGTACTTGTCACCATTTTTTTTCTTTATGCCTGTGTTCCTTCTTCCTTTCTTATTTCTTCTTTTTCCAGGAGACCCTTTAACATTTCTTGCATTGCTGGTTTCATAGTAATAAACTCCCTTAGACCATTTTTGTCTGTGAAGCTCCTGATTTCACCCTCAATTTTGGTTGATAGCCTTGTTGGGTACAGTATTCTTGGATTCAGACCCTTGCTTTGCATGACTTTGTATATTTCATTCCATTCCCTTCTGGCCTGAGTTTTTGTTGTTGTTGTTGTTGTCGAGAAATCAGTCCATAGTTTGATGGGAGATGCCTTATAGTTAACTTTCTGTCACTCTCTCTCTCTGGAAGTCTTTAAGATTCTTGCTTTGTCATTGGTGTTTGTCAATTTAATTATAATGTGTCTTGGTGTTGGTATTTTGGGGTTCATATTGCTTGAGACTTGGGGCTTCTAGGACTTGTGTGAGTTTTTTCTTCCCAATATCAGGAAAGTTTTCTGTCATTGTTTCTTCAAACATGTTTTCTATTCCTTTCTCAGTTTACTTTCCTCTGGCACCCCTATTATGCAGCTGTTGTTTCATTTTGTGTTGTCAAAAATTTCCCTTAGGCTATCCTCCTGTGTTTTTTTTTTCAGGTTTTTTTTCCTGTTGCTGCTCTGCTTATGTATTTTTTCTTACCTTGTATTCTAGATCACTGATGTGGTCCTCTGATTCTTCTACTCTACTTTTGATGCTTGCTATTGTGTTCTTTATTGTAGCAATGTCATTCTTCATTTCTTCTTGGTTATTCATTTCCTCTTGGCTCTTACACATGTTGTTGAATTTGTCTTCCATCCTTTTTAGCATCCTTATGATCATTGCTCTGAATTCTTTCTCTGACTAATTGCTTGCCTCCATTTAATTTACTTCCTTTTTCAGTGATTCCTCCTTTTCTTTTATATGGGGATTCTTTCTTTGTCTCCCCATGTTTGCTCCTCTCAGGTGTCTGGTTATGTAGTTCTCTCTCTATCATATTGTCTTAAAGGTACAAAATACAACACAAGACACAACACAGAGGGCATCAAACACAAATGTATTCAGGATACCAAAACCTTAAATAAAGGTGACCACCAGAAAAAAGATAATTAGGGGAGAGAAAAGCATGCAATAATGATATTAAGAAATGGAAAAAATATAAGAGAGAAAAGAAAGAGTAGGGAGAAGAATGGAGAAAATATATGGAGAGAAAACGCAAAAAAACCAACAACTAATCCAAAAAATGCAAACAACAAACACCAAGAAAAGAAAGAGGGAAGCTGAATCTGAAGAGGCAGAGCTTATTTTCAGAAGGTAAGGTCAAGGAACTGAGTGGATGGGGAAATGGCCATAATTCAGTATAGAGGGTAGAACGAGAATGAGTGTATAAGAAGAGAAGTAAAAGACAAAATACTAAAAAAGGGAAAAAATGAAATCTGTATATTAAAATTTTCACTTTCTTTCATCTCTCTTTCTATGTATTCATATATTTTTATAAAGGAGAGTAGAGAGAGAGATAAGCCTGAGTTGGTGATTGGATCTAATTAAGCCATTAGTAGAAGAGAATAAGTGAGGAGAGGAAAAACAGAAGAAAATAAAAAAACAGAAAAAAGCAAAACTAACAAACAACAACCACATGACAGAAAGAAAGAAAAAAATTTGGATAGTGAAGAAAGAGAAAAGATAAGTGTGCATGGACTTGGAGCAGGAGAGAGGAAATTAGATATATGAGTAAGATCAATTTTTTTTCTTGGTTAATAAGTATTTTTTTATTGTGAAGGAAAACCAACCATTTTTTTAAAACTATAAGTCATATGTGCTTAATTTTTTTTAAAAGAGAAAAGATATTTTTTAAGCCCTAGAGTGCTTTGGCAGAGCTCTAGAGGATCTTTTGTATTAGTTCTTCCCTTCATATTCTAATACCTTTAGAATCACTAAGCACATCCCTCATTTTTACATCAGAGTTGCCAGTATATTGATTCCTCTGCTTTCCTCTTAGCATCTGTGGTATGCCTCACAAATAAAAACAACATTTTTTCTCTTTTCAACTTGGAAAAATTTGAGGAGTAAAGCAATTTTTAATAGGGAGTAAAAAGCAAGGATAGAGAAAAACTAAAGCAGGAACAGGGTAATAGAAATAGGATGAAAGAGGGGAAAAGTGAGGAAGAGAATGTTGGCATAAAGGAAAAATTGAGATAAAGTAAAATAATGATAAAATAAAAATAGAATGTAGAACACTAATCCACAAATAAAATAAAAATTAAAAAGATAAAATAATACTACTAACAATAATAGTTAAAAATAAAAATCTACACTAATAAAAGCATAATATTGAAATTGACCATTTCTTTAGGACACCTAAGCCATTCCCACCAGACCATCAGAGTGGCTGTATGCAAATTAACTCAGCCAAGATGGAGGCCGGCAGACCCAGAGGTGAGTGCAGTGCAGGCGTCAGGGTGAGTAGGCTGTGTGGGTGGGCGGGGCATGATCAGCCTGGTGGTGGGTGGCGTGTGTGGTTGGTGGGGCGAGATCAGCGGGTGGCAGGTGGTGTGTGTGGGTAGGTGGGGCACTATGTTTGGGTGGCTGGTGGTGTGTGTGGGTGGGCAGGGGCGATATGCGGGTGGCAGGCTGTAGGTTGGACGGGTACAGACCAGGCTGAGGGACCCCCTGGAGTGCACAATATATTGTGCACTGGGCTCCTAGTATAATAAAAAAGTAAAATAAAGTGAGAAAATATTAGTCTCTTAAGCAAAAGATAAAACATAAAAAAGTGAAGTAGTAAAGGTCGTTTGCTTCAATGAAGCTCCAGTGACCCATGGGGGCTTGTTTAAGACCCCTCTCTAATGTTCTGCCTGGTAAATATGTTTTCTGTCAGGTAATTGGCACAGTATTGAAGTTCCTAATGATCCACCACTCCTCGGTGTCACAAGCCACAACCTTGTTTTCAAGCAGGCGGGATCTCTCTGCTCACTTTGTTTCTCTGCATGCCTTCAATTGCATTTACACAAATGTCTATTTCTGACACAACCCCTGGGTGGCAGTGTTTCTGTTTTATTTTCTGGGAGCAAATGAACCCTCAACCCAGTGTTTAGACTCTTCTTCCCCTGCCACACTTAAGATTGGGTTGGAGGGAAGGACTGTCTCAGAGCTAGTTTCCTGCTCATCCCTCCCTATTCTGATCCCCAGTTTCCACAAAAATAACTTTCCCCTGCAGTCTCAGTGAGTGTTTTTAATTGGAAGATCCTATGTACTGTGCTTAGCAAGCAAAAGCAAGGAAGTCAAAAAGACAAAGGAACTGCACTGACTCATGTCTTCCGCCTCCCGGCATTGCACGGCTGGTATAGCACTTAAGGCTGCCTTTCTGGGCACAGTTTGCCATGGCTGTGGGCTTAGATCTAGTGTCCCACTCTGCCAGCAGCCCTGTGGACCCCCTTCCACATTCAAGGGCTACACTGACCCCAAGGGCCATGGATTTGTTGGAGTGCAGTCTCCTTCTGAAACTCTAGACCCCATTGTGCACATTTCTCCTCCAGCCTGGATTCTAGATATCACCTCTCTCCAGGCGATCTCTGACATTTCCATCCACAGATTGTCTCACCAGCTGTGTTTAATTCACCAATTCCAGTGGGATGTTATTCGATTCAGCTGTTCCTTCTATCTGCTCTGTGAGAAGGCACAGGACCTGTTCACATATTCAGCCACCACTCTGTCTCCCCTTGGACAAACTTTTTAGATGCCCATGGCCAGGGAGGCTGGAATCTTAGAGTTCATGAGTATGCAGCTGAGGCAGCTTGTCCCTGGGTGTTGTGGCTGTAGGGTCCCAGAAGGTATCCGAGATCTCCCTGGTTGAAGGTAAGGCTGGTTTTCTGATCACAGCCACTCTCCACTTCAAGATGGCATGATCTATGTGGCAGAGCAGGCTGCTCTGAGGGAGATTTCAGTGGTATTAGAGGCTGCCTGGCCAGGGAAGACTGGTCCACCAATTCCCAACAGTCCTATGGAATATAACTGTCCCTCACTCACAAACACAGACACTCCCCCCATGTCCACGCACTCTGCTTTCACTCTCTCACTCACACATATCTTGCAGCTGGCCATCCCTTTGGTCACCATCTTGGATCTCCCGCAGTGATCCTACTTCTAGGAATATATCCTAAGAAACCAAAACACTCATCAGAAAAAAATCTATGCATCCCTATGTTCATAGGCTCTTTCCAAATCTTAGCTATTGTAAATTATAGTGCTAAGTGCCCATCAGCAGCTGAGTGGATAAAAATACTGTGGTATATTTACACAATGGAATTTTATGTAGCAATAAAAATGAAAGAACTCTTATCATTTGCAACAGCATGGATGGAAGTAGAGAGTATTATACTATGTGAAATAAGCCAGTCAGAGAAAGATAAATATCACATGAACTAATTCATATGTGGAATCTAATGAACCAAGTAAACTGATAAATAAAAATAGACCCAGAGATATAGAAGCATGAACAGACTATTGAATCTTAGAGGGTAAGCAGGGGAGACAGTGAGAAGAGAACAACCAATGAATTTTTATGCATATATTCATAACCCATGGACACAAACAATGGGATACTGAAGGCCTTGGTGAGATGGGGAGAATGGGAGTGGGCTGGAGAAGGTTAATTGGGGGGGGAGAAGACCTATGTAATACTTTCAACAATAAAGATTATAAAAATTAAAAAATAAAAGAAGAATATCCACAATTGTCTTAAACTCCTATTAAAGAAATAAGCATACAAGAAGAAGAGAAAAGAAAGGACTGCAGAGCCTATTCAAACAAAGAGTAGATGAGAACTTCCCAAACCAATGGAAAGAACTAGATCCTGGAATCCAAGAAGCAAATAGAACACCTAGTTAACTCACTCCAAAGAGGTCCTTTCCAAGGCACATTGTATTAAAACTGTCAAAAATTAATGACAAAGAATCTAAAAGCATCCAGGGAAAGGAAGGGAGTGGCCTACAAGGGAAAACCCTTCAGAATATCATAGGACTTCTTTGCAGAAAATCTACAAACCACAAGATAGTGGAATGATATATTCAAATGAATGAAAGAGAGGAATTACCAGCCACGAATAATATATCCAGAAATGTTGTCCTTTAAATGTGAAAGAGAATTAACAACTTTCCCAGACATAAAGAAGCTGAGGGAATTCATCATGAGAAAACCTCCATAGCTAGATATATTCAATAGAGTTATCCTCTCTGAAACAAAAACATAAGGTCATAACACTACAGGTAAAACTTAAAGCAAAAGCAGGGATAATTTGTGACAACAAAAACAGGAAAGTGGAGGGGCAAGAAGTATCTGAAATGGCAAAGGAGGATGGAGATCAGATGCCCTCAAAAGATAAAACTACTATATCTTGCAGCTTTATTTTTCATAAAACTAATGCCAATCACACATAAAAATTCCCAAATTAAGACATGTAGCTTATAAAATAAGAAACAGAGGAAATAATTATGGGATAATGCTAAACAAAAACAGACAGAAAAGAAAAAATGGAGGCACAGAAAACAAAAGATAAAATGACAGTGGGAAATCCTCATACACCAATAATTACCCTAAATATAAATGGACTGAATTCACTAATAAAGAGGCACAGAGTAGAAGATTGTATATATAAAATAAAGTAAAAACCCAGTCATATGCTGTCTTCAAGAGACATATCTAAGTTCCGAAGATGTGGGAAGCCACCATTTGCCAACACTGTCGTGAGTGTGCACCAAGGCACATGGGAGGCCAGTGGACCTTGAGCATTAGCAGGATTTACATTAGGCACCAATTATTTGTGTTGAGATAATGGTGGCTCAAATCAATCTCCTAACCTAATAGCCTCCAAGTAAATGTTTACTGGACCTTACTCTTTGCTGACTTTTGAGACTGTCTGTCTGCTACGTGTTTGCCTTGCGTTACTGAGGGCAAAATGTGTATCTAAAACTGAATAAAAAGCGGACTAGGCCAGATCTCAGTGTGTCTCTTCAAGAAAGAGGTTCCACCTGCCCCCCGCCATGCCTTCCAAATTCATATTTCTTGTATAGCATTTTCATTTATGCGTCAGCCACTCCTTCAGATCCTGAACTTTGACATGCAGGTTGCAACAATTGGTACCTTGAACAGGAAACTAAAGGAGAAGATTCACCTGAGGAAAAAACAGTGAAAAAGGAAAAAGTAGAAACTCATGGGAAAGGTGGAAATTCACCAGTGCACAAAGCCCATGCTGGCTTCAGAGTCGTGACTATAAGTGGACAGGGACGTTTCTGGAATCAGCCAGGTAATAATGGGGAAGAATTCGAGTAAAAGGCAAAAACATTATTGCTCAAGGATAAAGGAATTAAAGTGTCAGAAAGTATTCTCTTACAGTTTTTGCATATTATCATAGAGTATAATCCTTGTTTCTCTGATACTAGAACATTAGACCTTGATCTCTGTAAACAAGTAGGTAGACTCTTAAGGAGAAATCAGGCTCAAGGAAAATGAGTGTCCTTATCATCTTTAACTATGTGGGCTCTTATTAGAGCTATATATTTCCCACTTCATATTGAGGATAAAAAGCCTAAAGAATGCCAGGAGGATTTATCATCGCCCCCTCCTCTTCCTTCTCCTCCTAAGGTAGAACCTATAAAGCCCCTAATCTTCCACCTCCAGTCTGGAAAGTCTCATCAACTAGAGAAAGACTAATCAACTAGGGCAGTGATTCTCAACCTTCTGGCCCTTTAAATACAGTTCCTCATGTTGTAACTCAACCATAAAATTATTTGTGTTGCTACTTCATAACTGTAATGTTGCTATTGTTATGAATCATAATGTAAATATCTGATATGCAGGATGGTCTTAGGCGATCCCTGTGAACGGGTCTTTTGACTGCCAAAGGGGTCGCGACCCACAGGTTGAGAACTTCTGAACTAGGGGTTAATAGTCCTTCTACAAAAGGACTTCTAAATACTTGGTCTGAAAATTACCATATCATGCCTTGGGACTGGCAGATTTTAGCTAACACGACTTTGGCCTCCAGTCAATGCTATGGAGAACTGAATATGATGAGATCTGTAAACAACAGGCTAATATCTGGGCTGCATCTGGCTGTAACTCCCAGGCAATGTAAAGCAACTGAAAGATCCATGAAAAGAACTCTGATGTAGTAAGTCTTGTCTATGTGTTATGCACGCTTGTCTGTTGATTGTTGTTTTATCTGTCTTTGTTGTTTGGTTTAATTTGTTTATTGTTAGTCTATTATGCCTTTGATTTATATTCATAGAAAAGAAACAGTAGGTGGCCAGGCCATTACTGAATTTCCCCGAAGTAAACAGAATGCAGGGGAAGGGAAAGAGAGAGTATGAGCAGTACACGTGGCCAATAACACAGGTCCTAAGAAAATTCCCCTAGACAAAGGGAGGTAAAGGTAACTAAAAGAGACCCTAGCCCATTACTTACTAGATCTCTTGGTGATCCTGTAAAATGGACACCTGCTCTCAGGGGTGTTATTAAAAGTCTCATTTTTGCCATGTTTTTGTGTCCCAGTCCGTCATTTGAAATTTAAGTAGATGAGCCATTTCTCACAATCTGGAGATGTGTCTGGGATTTCCATACCCGTGAAAAGGAAAAGGCTGATCCAAGGGGTAGGCGCCCCACCCGAATTTGGGTGGCCTCTTGGCCTAAGCCCTATCTCTTCACTGATGCTATAGAATAGACCCAAGACTGTTTTTAATTTGGAAGATGGCGAAAATGACAAAAGAAAAATATACAGGTTAGGTTTGAACAACAAGGTTAATGTTTCCATAATAATGGGCAGTTCTTGAATAATAATAGACCACAGTTCAAAGTTGCCTCCCAGGTCCCAGGGACACTCCTCTTTTTTATAAAGGATAATAAAATAAAATAATACTTTAACATTAAAGCCACCGTAAGCCAGTGAGTTATTTCTATTACAGAATTTGCCAAGGAAAATGCCTTGGGTAATAATCATTGGCTTAAAGATCTCAAAGTTGTTAAGACAAAATATGTAAAACTAAAATGAAGGATATATGATAAATCTCTTTCAGTGGTAATTATATATGCCTAAACATAGTTTTCCAAAGTCTTTGGTAACTTAAAGCTTTGGAGTTTGCTGAATTAATAACAAAAATTATCAAATATCTAGGTATTTTAAAATGACAAAATACTGAAATGATAATTAATCTGAGTTTGCCTTGTATGAAAAATATAGAGGATATATTTGAATCTACTAATTGAATGTGTCTTATATTTTATTTGAAATAGATCTTTAAAAATATGAATATATTACTAATCTGAGAAATGTTAAGTATTTAACTTGCCACCTAAAATTTGAGACTTCTAAGAGTTAAAAGTTCAAATTAAGTTGGAAAAAATTATATGGTTATGATAATAAAATGCATGAAGCATAGAAATCCATTTTTGAGGAAAATAATTCTTGTGTTGTCTCTAGAAAAAATAGTAGTTCAAAATATATTATAGCCATTATGTGTATGTGTGTCTGTGTACTACATGTGGTAAAATTTCAACCTAGGATATAATATTTATTGGCCTGATTTTTTAAAAAAAGATTAATTCTATGGTCCAAACTAAATTTTTAATATTAAATCCAGTTTAAATTTAATTGATGACTTTTAGAATAATTACAAAAAGTGTGTAATATAATCTTTGGGTTATGTATATTTGATAGTCTTTCTAAGTTAAATTTCAAAACTTTAACCAAGAGAGAGCTTTGGCATATTTCAGGGGCCCTGGAATGATTCAAAGATTTATTATATCTTCTTAAAATAAATATTTTTTTACTAAATTAGGGCAATCTAATATATTTGAAATCATGTGGGAAGTTGTGTCAAATAAAAATTAATAACTGTATTCTATTTATAAACATAATAGTGGCCCGATGCATGAAATTTGTGCACAGGGGAGGGGGGTGTTCCTCAGCCTGGCCTGCACCCTTTCCAATCTGGGACTCCTCAAAGGATGTCCTACTGCCAGTTTACAGGGATCAGGCCTAAACTGGCAGTCGGACATCCCTCTTGCAATCTGGGACTGCTGGTTCCTAACTGCTCACCTGCCTGCATGCCTGCCTGATTGCCCTTAACCACTCTGCCTGCTGGCCTGCTCACAACCAACTGCCCACCACCGCTGGCCTGCTTGCCACTGAATGCCCCCCCCCACCAGCCTGATTACTCCCAACTGCGCCCTCCTGCTGGCCTGCTTGCCCCCACCTCCCCTCCCCAAGGGCCTGTTTGTCCCCAACTGCCCCTCTGCTGGCCTGCTCACTCCAAACTCCCCCCCCTGCTGTCCTGATCACCTCCAACTGACCCCCACTGATG
>PVJC01052519.1:0-11112 GCA_004026665.1 Murina feae
TAGATATATAAAGGCTCACTGTAGTATTCCCTATACTTTTGTTACATTTAAAATTTTCCAAAAAGTTAAAAAATGGTCATTGAGTACCACACGAGGAAAAATGAAGAGCCTGCAGTTATGGTTTTATAAATGAAGTAATAATAGCCTTGAAACTTCCTTCCAATATTTCACAAGCCAAATAAGAGGTATATGTTTAACTGCAATAAAGCATTGTTTTATGTCAAGTATCTCTGCTTTGAATTAAGTGATATCAACACAGAAATATTGGTTATCTCATGCTTGTTGAATATTGTGGATAGCTAAATATGCCTTTGATTAACACAAGCAGGGAAATTGATAACCTATAATTAATATCAATATGATCTATTTCATGAGCAAAAACTTTCTAAGCAAGAGGTCTATCAGGGGGCCATTAAAAAATAGTCTTTCTTAGCACAAAATTTGGGGTCACAGGTAAAACTATCAGATTTACAACCCACTTGGGCTACTTGAGTCTTCTGCTGCTGTGAAATAGCCAAAAGATGGGCACTGTATAGATGATAGCACTCATCTGGCTAGAATTTGAAAGAGACTAGAAGAGATCACATGAGGCTAGAACTCAGCTTTCAGAACGAAGAAAAGTCACACACCAAGAAAATCATTCTCACAGCCTAGGAATTTGACTGATTGACCCAGTACTGGAACTCTGACCTCGAACATGGTTTAAGGAAAGACCCTGGTGAATCTGTGCAGGCCTTCTTCAAAGTGAACCAGGGGCAAGAACAAACTTGGGTTCCCTCTGAATAGAATATGCACTGCTGAATCCTAACATGAGATTCAATAATTTAAAAAAACAAACACAGTTGATGGTTTTCTGTTTTCTTTTTTAAGTTTTCCTGTCTGAAAACAATCTGTTTCCTTTCTAATAAATAAATAAACAAACAAACAAACAAATAAATAAAAACAATACCCAATTATGAAAAGGGGATTTGTCTGACTTAATGGATAAGCACATAAAACCTGGGAAAAAGAGTATAATGGGAAAGCCAGAGCAACTCGGCCTTATGAGGCAGGCCTCCAAATTTATCTGCAAAAAGATCAAGGGTCAAAGAAGGGAATGTGTGGGTAATAATTATGAATGAGTTGTATGGTGGAGGTCAGCTAAACAAAATTCACTTGTTTTCAATTTGAAAATCACAGTTCCAGCAATTTACTACATGAGCTAAGAGAAGCTTTCGGTAGCTAACATCCATACTCATGGAATAAGAATCCATGAATTTTTATTCATTCAGCCATATTCTGTAGTCTAGTTTTATTAAATTGGAAAAATGGTACATTATAAGGTATTAGGCATTTAATAAATATTTGTCAAATAAATGAATGAATGAGATGGCAACTATTACTTTCCAAATCATGAAATCTAAGGCAACTAGAAATGATAAAAATAAAATCCCCAGATAACCAGTCATGACTATTTGTCTAACTAATATCCATAGTCTTGGTTTTCTTCTGGGTAGCAATATGTCAAGTTAAAATGGTTAGTTCTCCAGACTCCCTTGCAGCTAGCATGGCCATGTGATGCAGTTTTGACCAATGAGATGCAAGAGAGAGATCCTTGAGATAGTATTCTCATACTATGAACATATCCCCTTTCCTCTGTCCTGAGAATAGCTATTAGGAGGTGCAGAGTTATTTCATAATCATGAGAACAGAAGACAGACAACAGAGGGAAAGGAAGAGGGAGCCTGATTCTCTGGTGGCATCCCTGAGATGCTACACTTGCCCAAAATGTTTAAATTACTAAACGTGCATTTCATGTTAGTAGTGACAAGCTTCTGTGAGTTTAGGTTGCTTCTTTCCATATATTCACAGCTCAAAATATTCTAACAAACAGCAGATATAATTTATCTCCTCTTCCCCCCGCCCCATTCACTGGCTGTGTTCTCAGAAACCACTGTTATTTCCACTAACTCTGATGCTCCACATAACTGTCCAATAACAGTTATGTAATCATCACTGACTTCATCAACAGTTTCCAGTTGTCAAGAGGGTGCCTCACACTAAAAGGCCAACCACTTAAGGGAGAGCAGCTATCAGGAAAACGGTTAAGAAACAACAAGTCACTCATCATTCCACCACTACACTCTCCTGTTAGGGACACAAAAGAAAATGATGACAAAAAGAGAGAGAGAGAGAGAGAGAGAGAGAGAGAGAGAGAGAGAGAGAGAGAGAGAGAGAGAGAAAGAGAGAGAGAGAGCGCAAAGCTACTCCATAGTGATTAAAAAACGAAGAATCTTCTAACTTAAGAGTTTTCAAAATCTGTATGACTCACAAAGAAAAGAAAATATTTAGAGGTATGGCTAAAATAAACATCAGAAATGAAACACCTCTAAGAAAAGAGAATAGACTGATACCTCTAAAGGGCTGTCATGTTTCAGATGCACCTACTTTGTGGTAATATTGGGCCTCAGCAATGCGCCTTCTGTGGAACTGAAAATTCCACAGTTATTGCCCTGACTGGGTGGCTCAGTTGGCTGCAGTATCATACCATACAACGAAAGGTTAGAGTTCAATACCCAGTCGAGCCATATAACCTAAGGCAACCGATAGGTGTTTCTCTCTCACACCCATGTTTCTCTCTCTCTCTCTCTCTCTCTCTCTCTCTCTCTCTCTCTCCCTCCCTTTCTTTCTAATAAAATAATAATAGTAATAAAAACATACCTCTAGCGAGGATTAAAATAATAATTATTATAAAAAAATTATACAGTCATTTCTCTCATATATGAGCTCTCTTGATAGATATAAACTTCCAGGGCTGATGAAAGCTTTTAACAAGTCAGTACTTGTAACAAGTACTGACAAATGCTGAATAAATGAATGCATGAGAAAAACATACAGATTACTTTTCCAAGAGACTTCATTAAAAGTATTCAATCCTTAAAAAAAAAATCTGGGAGCATCCTTTCTGGAAATACCATGAGATGTATGAACTGTTCAATTGACCCACCAGGACATATTTAATTGTCAATTGTCTATAGAAAAAAAAGACCTACACTAATGAAGTGGCTATCATAAGCCAGCTGATTTGTTAGGCACTTTATACCTAGTATTTAATTAATCTTCACAACTAGAATCTCCCTTACAGATGAAGACCAGTTCAGAGGGAGCTAAGGGCCTCACCGCAAGTCATATATCTAGTAAAAGGCAGGCACAATATCCAAACCCAGGGAAGTCAGCTCTCACTTTTCTACTTCACCAGCCTGCTTCATCACTTTGGTCTTTACACACATATTGCTTTTAAGCTGTACATGTACATTATCTGAAAAACACTCACTAGAACCTTCATGTTATGGATGCAAAAGTATCTGCAGAGGGAGCGTCCACTATAACATCAAACACAATTACTGTTTGGCTATGTAAGAAGCCAGATATTTTACGTAATACAGACCTTCTCTAGCTCATCTTACAGCTGTAAAATATGGCAAAGATTCTACATGCCTATAGCATGTAAAAAAATTAAAAGCTATCACCCATTTGTATGAGTTAGAACTGATACAAAATAAACGTAAGAGCTTACAGCTCCAGTTTCTCTCAGAAATCAATAGCCCCCTCCCTGTGCATAGCACACACAAGCCCTAAGGCTTCCACGCCTTGCTTACGGAGCGGATGGCACCAATACCTTGGAATCCGGTGGATGGGTGGACTTACAAACAAAACCCACTGCTTATATGCATAGGAGACAGCAGATCTACTGAAGCAATTTAAAATAATAGACTCATTTGAACGAAAATCGGGGAGGAGGGGAACCTACAAAGAAAAATAAAAACAAATGCATTTTGCAATAGAATCCTCACACTTTTCTATTGAATAAATAATACCTCTTTGAAGTTGATGAAAAGCTTAGTGAAAATATTTATCCAGTAAACAATTTAATGACATAAACTGCCATGACTCCGAAGAAATCTAATTTAACAACTTCATAAATTCTCATGGAGAAGAAATAGATTCACCTCCTCCAAAATATTTGGCTATTATTTGTATGCAATATGTGCAGTCTTTTTTAAAAAATATAGTTTATTGATTTTTACAGAGAGGAAGGGAGAGGAATAGAGAGTTAGAAACATCGATGAAAAAGAAACATCGATCATCTGCCTCCTGCACACCTCCACTGGGGATGTGCCCACAACCAAGGTACATGCACTTGATCAGAATCAAACCTGGGACCTTTCAGTCCACAGATCGACACTCTATCCACTCAGCCAAACCGGTTGGTGCAATATGTACAGTCTTTAATGTACTTGCAAAGATGGAAACATTAGCCTCAGGGTTTTAGCCTAAACATGAGCCTCTTTGCTCTGCCATTTCAGATTAACTTGTCCAGCAAATTTTAAACAATACTGAAAATGTGTTAGAAGCCAAACTTATTTGGAGATAGCTATGTGATAAAGCATGTTTCCATTTTTTCTCTCTTTCTATTAGTTATCTTTCATTTTTAAATTTCCCATACATAGGTCTTCGATGGAAAATATGATTTAGTATAAAGATATTAAGTCTTTTCCCATAATACGGCTGAATTATCTCTAAGACAGTAAACAAATAAACATATACTTTTTTTTTTTAGCTAACCCATTTCAATACTTTCTCATGATACAGGAGAAAAATAGTATTCTCAACTATATCACACCATAACAATCACAGTTATTCTTCTCTAAAGTTATTTTTCAAAGTGTTCGCTCTTCACCTAAGGCTAATGATTTTAAAAGATGCCTTCGTAATGAAAGAAACAGAATAAAGATAGTTTTACAAAGACAGTACCTGATAATACTTAAGGTAGAACTCTATACAAAACTTTTCCTTTTAAATCTATAGCTCAAAGCTCCAAGCTTTCTAACCTCCTTCATGAATGCTTACCTTGCTTAAAGTATGCCCCTCAAAACAGGCCAAAGGTATTTACATTCCCCCTGGCATTTGCCCCCTCAATTAGACAGACACTGTCCCACTGAGAAAATAAAATACTGAGGTCCACATGAAATTATCTGCCATAGGCAGTTCCATAGGGCTAGAACTAAAAACAGGCTTAAGTGTTTAAATACCTCTTTTCTTATGCAATAGCTCACTTTCCTTATTTCTCTTTGTGCATTTTAAAGTAATTCATAACAACTGACTAAGGCTCAAAAAAATTACACAAAAATCTACTCTACAAATAAAGTTATATTTAGCAGATTTCTGATTATACAGGACACAATCTTGGTACAGCTTCCTACATAAAAAGGCTAGTCATGAAAGGGAATTCTTTTTAGTCTTTAACAGAAAAATAAGGGAGTTGATTAAATATAGATCAAAGAAAGTTCTGCCATGAGAAAAAAAAAAAACCTCAATTTTTTGTAACTCATAGAAATAAATGTAACAATAAACAAAAAACAATCTGGTGTTTTTCATTCTGGCCTGTAATGTTATCTATTTATGATTAGACTAATAGTACTTTTGCTGCTTTCTTTGTGCTTTTCAGATATTCCCCAATATTCTTAGCATAATCATGTATTAGTTTCATAAACTCCAAAGTTATTATTTAAATCTTAGACATTATCGAGATATAAGCACCTTTTATTCACATAAATCACTACTGTGTAGTAAATAATACATGTTAATGTATTTTGAAAATTATTGGTAAATAACTTTAGTCAAACTTAAATGTATAATATTGAAATGATTTCTTATACTATCAACTATAGATTCTAATACAAAATCAATAAATGTTTTAGGGTTATTTTCTACTTTAAAATAAACTAACCAGCCCTAACCAGTATGGTTCAGTGGATAGAGTGTCGGCCTGCAGACTCAAGGGTCCCAGGTTCAATTCTGGTCAAGGGCACATACCTTGGTTGCGGGCACATCCCCAGTAGGGGGTGTGCAAGAGGCAGCTGATCAATGTTTCTCTTTCATTGATGTTTCTAACTCTCTATCCCTCTCCCTTCCTCTCTGTAAAAAAATCAATAAAATATATTTTAAAAATTATATATATAATTTTTAAAATATATTTTATTGATTTATATATATATGTTTGAGGAAATATATATATATATATATATATGTTTGAGGAAACTCCATCATATGTCATTGCTTTCTCTGAAAGCTATATCAGGACTATAAATGTATACTTACGTTTGTATATGTACATCATATAAACATATTCACATATACATACATATTTATATATACACATATTATATATAAAATTTAGATATGATAGCACTGTTTAGAGATTTCCACCAGAGATGACTATCAACCCAGTTTTGGGTTTTATCCAGCTTTCCCAACATGACCAACTTTCATTTCATTTTTTCATTTAAGTGACCAATTGTTTAAACCAATTAAGAGTATTGTACATTAGAAAACTCAATTCTCTTATTATATTTGGTCATCCTTACTTTTCCTAGATTCATTAAACATGTATTTTGTACTTAGTATTTCTCGTTACTGTGATGGGAGATTACAGTGTGGTAGTTCACAAGTTATAAATGTAGGTGAAAGTATAACACTTTACTATGCTTCTTGCTATTGAGCCAATAATTGCAAGTTTCTCTTAAGTAGAAGGGGAAGTCTGTTATTGTTTTAATTTTCCAGCTAAAGTCTCAGTGATGAAGACAATAGGAGATGAATTCCTTTCACATGACCTCAGGATTTGCTACACATGTCCAGAGGTCACGTCACCTCTGCAGTCTATATATGAGCAGAACTTGCATTGCAGAAGACGCTTTTACAAAGAGAATTCTCAAGAGCAAAGACTGCTTTCCTTGCCTTCCCTATCAGCTCAGAACAACTGCCTAAAACAACCCTTCATACCTTGGGATTCTCTGTAACCAGAGAGGCTGTTATTCTATTCCCTGGCTGGTTGCTAGTCTCCTGCAGAACTTCATAACCTGTTCAGTGGGGCGTGAGCAAGGTTGGAACCCTCAAGCCTGTTGAATGCTGCCTGCAATAGCAGAGCAAGGGAACTGAGCCTCAGTAAACGTGGAAATGGGCTATACTTCAGTTTAATGGTGCTAATGTGAGTCTTCCTGGAGATCAAATGGACACTATGGAGGACAATGAGGTTGTAGTGATCCTGAAAGGTCTTTACCCAAGTGGGTTGCCTGGACAGGAGCTTAGAGACACTCCAGTGATATACCACTAAAGGATAGGAGTTAAAGGTCATGAGTGGTTACCCAAGATTTGCACTGTATACATCCGATAATGGCATGGTGTCAGTGACTCAGCATGGGATCACCAAAGAACCCATCAGGGTGTGTATGAAAAAGAACTGGCCATGAAACATGCCCATCAGCTGAGTATAGCAGCCTTGACCCCTTTTCTGTCCCTGCCGAATCTGGAGGGGCCAGAAATGCTGGGTAGAAGGAGAAGCACAGAGAAGAGTTAAACTAGAAATTAAGTGATTACCAAGCCCAGGGTCAGGCCAGAGAATGCAAATGAGGAGAACCTATAAACTGGACAGGAAATTAAAGTTTAACTTATATTGTACCAGTTTTCCTAATATTTGAAAATTAGATGGTTTCAGTACTTTAAAATGACTCAAAAGCCATGGGACCTGCCAAAAATATCATCCTAAGCAAAAGTGGGAGAAGAATCAAGCTGTTTTCTGTTGTGTCTTAGTGAAGGTGACTCTTTGAACAAACTAGTTACACTAATAAGTATCCAACCCATACAAGATTATTGTACTATTAAATCAGAAAGAAAACTGAGAAGATATAGCAAATCAAAATGATAATTTGATATACTTGCTAAAACTTTAACTTCTGCTAAAACTTAAGATAGAATAATAATAATCCTAACTAATAAAAGCGAAATATTAAAATTAACCGTTTCTTCGAGGTGCTTAAGACACATCCACCATCCAATCAGAGTGGCTGTATGCAAATTGACCTAGCCAAGATGGCGGAGGCTGCAGCCCGGGTGTGCGGCTTCTTCTGGGCTGCGGACTCCGCCATCTTGGGAGCCTCCATCCTGGGAAGGCATCCAGTGCCCTGAGCAGGCCGATGCCTTCCCAGGCAGAAGCCTTGGGGGAGAGAACAGCCGGCCGGCCGCCAAGGCCCCCTCCTGGGAGGCCATGGGGTGTGGGGTGGCATCGGCTTCCCAGGCGGGGACCTCAGGGGCGGGACCAGCCTGCCAGCCCCCAAGGTCCCCTCCTGGGAGGCCATAGGGTGCCAGCGCCACCCTATCACTTCCCAGGCTGATGGCCCGGAGGGTCACTGGGAGCTGTGGCCAGCCTGAAACTGCCCTCAGACGCTCACCCAGGCTTGCCACACCCCCTGGGGTGAGGGTCTCCACTGGGGAGCTTGGCCAGCCTGCAAACAGACATTGGCCTCTCACCCAGGCTGGTCAGGCATGCCAGCAGGTGTATATCCCCCCCCAGGTGTCCCAGACTGCAAGAGGGCACAGGCCGGGCTGAGGGACCCCCATGCCCTGAGTGCACAAATTTTTGTGCACCGGGCCCCTAGTAATAATAATAATAGATTTTTTAACCAAAGAACTTTTATGCATATAGGCATAACCCATGGACACAGACAATAAATAGGGTGGTGAAGGCTTGGGGTTGGGGTGTGGGGGCGGGCTAGAAGGAGTCAATGGGGGCAGGGGGAAGGGAGACATATATAATACTTTCAACAATAAAGATTTAAGTAAAAAAATAAAAAATAATTTTAAAAAGCAAAATACACTACTCACACTGTACAAAGAGAAACTCTTTAAATAGAAACACAAAAATAGGTTGGAACAAAGGAAAAAGTTATACCACACATGTAAACAATAAGCAAAAAAATAGCTTAATTAATATAAGACAAATAGACTCAACACAAGAAGTATTACTAGAGACAGAAAAGGAACACTTCATGATGATAAAACTGTAAAACTGAAAGAATTATACAAGCCTAAGCTCTTCACTTAAGAGATAATAAGCAAAACAAGACAGATGACTTTCTAAGGACACTTTGTCAACTAAGACAATCTCCAGCTCAAAGTCTCTTCCCCCAATTCCCTTTTTCTTTTAATTTATCTTTATTGTTGAAAGTATTACAGATGTCGCCTTGCTTCCCCCATTGACCCCTCCACCCTGTTCCCACCCTTTCCCAAGGTCTCCCACACATTTAGCCTTTTTCATATAACCAGTGCCTCAAATCTGAGCTCACTCAACACAAAAGAAACCAGCCTATATGGTCAAAACCATCAACTTCCCAAATAAAAAGTACCTAGTGGAATGCCTGGCCTTTACTGGGCACTTGAAAAATGTTGATTTCCTTCCCAAGACATGGAAGAAAACTTTTAAAAGGTATTTTCCCAGTGTGGGATCCTCAGGCATAAAGTATGGCCTTTTCAATCTAGATAAAATGAGTTTCTGATGATCACTTCTTCTTGCACATCAGCTTTGCCCAACCCTTTGCATGTTCGTTTGTTCTAAGTGAGTAAAGCAGACAGGGTGAAAATTTCAATGATAACTGAATTTACATCACCTCTCGCTCTCCAAATGAGTCTTGCGGTGGACACTTTTCATAACATTCCTCCAAAAAAAAAAAAAAAAAGTCTGAACATATCATTTTGTTCAAAGGAAAAGACACATTCTTCCAGATGTTGTGGTTATAATAATCAAAGAGTCACAGCCTCAGTAATGCAAGCCCAACCTTCAGTTTTGCTAAAGATTCTTCAGAAAGTGAACTCTTTCTTGTGGGTAAGTTTGTGCTATATAAAGCCAAAATCCTATATAAAATGTTGATATAGCTTAATAATTTTCTGGAGCTTTTAAAAATATATTTTTATTGATTTCAGAGAGGAAGAGAGAGGGAGAGAGAGATAGAAACATCAATGGTGAGAAAGAATCATTGATCGGCTGCCCCCTGCAGGCCCCACACTGGGGATCGAACCCTCAACCCAGGCATATGCCCTAACCAGGAATTGAACCATGACATCCTGGTTCATAGGTCGATGCTCAGCCACTGAGCCATGCCTGCCGGGCATTTTCTGGATTATTTTTATTACATTATTGGAATGTTACAGGAATAGGTACTTACAATCATACTGGGCTTTATGTTTTCAGAGACTAGTCAATTCTCCTAAATTCAAAGTTATAGTCAAGGTAAATATATGTTCAACCCAGAAAAGTGGGTGTCAGAAAGGTAGATAGATGGCTTCTGTCCACCTCACATAACCACATGAAATTTAAAAGCAAGACAAAACTTAAGAATTAATGTTTAAAACAATGCACTGCTTAACTACCAATTTTAGAAAGAGCAGAATGCATACAAATCCAAATGAGCATATAGAAAACCATGAAATAAAGAAGTAAAAATAACATTCATTTCAGGACACATTCAAGCAACTACTCTTTGTTAGCTACTGTACAAATCTGATTTAAAAATTGAGAGTGTGTTATAATTGCTTAAAAGAGCCTTAAACTTAGTTTATTCAAATAAATTCACATGAATTCATGAGGTCATTGCAATTTATGCATATACATAGAGGCATCTCATTGCTTTGACCCCAATTCTATGCTGTAACTATATCAGGTTCTGGGTAGAGTATTTTAAACAAAATATACAGTATCACATCATTTCTTTGTGCTTTCAGGAGATAGCATCATCCTGTTTAAATAAAAAGCACCAAAACAAGCAAAATACTACAATGCACTTAATGAAAGTCCACACAATTTATATTCCACACAAAAGAATATCAGAGAAAAAAATCGCTAACTACCTAAAAACATATTAATATATTTCCTGAACTACTTAAAAGTTAAGTTAGAAGTTAAAAGTTAAGAAAAAAAAACATTTTTATTTTGTTTTAACAGATTTACTCCAGGACTGAGATGGATAGCAGAGAAATTCAAAATGTACACATAACCTATCAAATTATAAATTAGATAATGATTCGAGTTCATAATTACGGAAATGATTTAAGCTCATTAACATGAAGTGCTTCAATTCCTCAAAGAGGGATGTAACTCACATAGGTGGGGAGAGAGGGAGAGAGGGATAGAGGGAGAGGGGGATAAGGGAAGAGGGGGAGAGGGGGAGAGGGAGAGAGGGAGAGGGGGTGAAGGGGAGAGGAAGAGAGGGAGAGAGAGTGGGGGGAGAGGGAGAGGGAGAA